>REGM01000066.1:870954-890790 GCA_004194415.1 Aurelia aurita
AATAGTAATAGTAATAGTAATAGTAATAGTAATAGTAATAGTAATAGTAATAGTAATAGTAATAGTAATAGTAATAGTAATAGTAATAGTAATAGTAATAGTAATAGTAATAGTATTTGTAATAGTATTAGTAATAGTAGTAGTAATAGTAATAGTAGTAGTAATAGCAATAGTAGTAGTAATATTAATAACAATTATCATTATTGTTATTATTATTAAATTGACAACATCTACCTTATCTTATCGCCATAATTACGTGACTAGCTCGTAATTAAGATACCTGCACGTAACTGCATCAAGAATCAATTTCCCAAGGCGACAAGATATCACATGATAGATACACAGCATGTATACGTGAATATGTCTCTTAAGGATGACCTCTACGGTAACTACAAGTATTTTTATCCATTCAAGTCTATTATGAGAGACAGCTAAAATCAAATTCATGTTTGTTTGTGTCTATCGATATATTCATGCTAACAAATCAATAAATACAAGCAATACCTATTCATCTACGCAGCAGTTTTTGCATTGATTGATAAATAAAAAACAGGTCGATGTTTTGATGTGGCTTCGTGAAAGTGGCTTACTTTCATTTATGGAAAATCAACTCATACCGCAAAATCACTTCACTACAACTAAGTGAGCATATAGTTGTAGATTGTAAGTCACGTGAATTCAGCCTAAAGGTAACTCTGGTTTCCGCTCTGATGATAACGGAAAGACGGCTTTCAAAAATCCTTCTTCCCCAGACATTTATTGATTGCTCCGGAACCAATCGGTCTATCGAAATTCTGTAAAAAGCATGGTATTACCCATATTCTTGGCAATCGAACGATATATTAAATGCGATCGTTTGCTTTCGCAGCTTTTGGACAGGTCGTTCAAAACAATTTATAGGTTTCAGAAGAACTTCATTTAGGCAGGGAAATCTATGTAAGTGACTGAATTTTTGCCTAACCTCGAATATTTTCACGGATTACTACAAAATCGACCCTGAAGATTTCAAATCAAAGATGGGTCTCTTTCGATTTTGACCGAAAGTATGCTAATTTGATGACGTCATTTCTGACACTTTTGACAACTAATATGACTGTATTTTTTCACAGGTATGATTTATCGGCTTCTAAATGACATAGCTGAATTCAGCTTGATTAGACCTTTCTATTAATAAATAGCTTTTTTAATTTTGATGAAATTTGAGAAAAATTTATGACGTCATCAGGCCTGTGACGTCATAGTTGAAATATTGTTAGAATCAAGTGAAGTTCAATGTATTTTTTATTTCCACTCAATCGATGGATCGTAAGGGACAGTGCACAATTTATTTCATAACATGGCCAGTGCAAAACGCGACGGGGCAACTACTTTTTTAGCACATGCAGAACAGGGTTATCACTTTCTATCACGTGAATATGTACGTGGCAGTAACTTTTTATGAGTTAAACATGAAAATTGAAATATAAAATTGTTCATTTTGCGGAAAAAACGCAAATGCCATACAACATAAGAAGAAACTCAAGAGATGTATTTAATTTGATGTAAAATTTCCAAAGTGACCATCATTTCCAAATCCAAGAACAGTTCATCAGTCGTTTGTATCTGAAATCTTCCAAGTCAATACTGTATCTCTTCGTTGGCAGAAACTTGTGACATAAGTATACGTTGTGTTTTTTGGACATCAACCAGAATAAATTTTGTCATGATCATTAGCTTATTCATCTGTAGTATAACAACTAACACTTAGATGTACGGGGCAGGTACATTTTTGAAGCATGGGTAACAGGGCGGTTAGCTTTTTTGAAAAAATTTTGAAAGGGTGAGCAGATTTTTTGCATAAATTTGTTTTCTCCATCTGCCATGTAATAGAATAAATTTTGCGTTGTCTGTGTTTTCTCTCTTAATTATCACGCAGGAAAAAATGCAGTTAAACAATACATCATTTGATTCGTCATTAAATGGAGAGCATTTATGACCCAAAAAGAATACAATTATCCCAGAATTGTGCACTATCACCGGAAAAGGCGAAACTGGGACCTTCCCTCTTATATAACCTCACTGTACCCCCAAGTAAGCTCCAAATAAACCTCAATGAAGTTTTGCGTTCTCAGTACTGAATACATCAATCTAGCAACTGATGTCTAAGATTTCCTTTGTATGTCTTTGTGCCCTCCCCCTGGCCTCGTTGTGAAATTCATTCTTATGTTGGATTTGGACCACTCAATGTTTCTCAAAACTGACACATGCTTTGGCCACCCTATGATATTTCTCTCTGTTTGCCAAATCCCAGCTAATTACGTTAAGCCGTTGGGTACAGGGAACTGTAGGAATACTCGTTGGTCGCTGAAAATCTGATCTCGAGCAAAGCTCTGAAATAGTTTCTTAGAGTAGAGCTCAACTGTTCATAGGCGTAGGAGGCTGGGATGGTGGCAGCCCCCCTAACGTTGGAAAAATTTATGAAAATCAGCCTTTTTCGGGCAAAAATCCACCCTAAGTTGGGCAAAAAATTCGGTAAACAATGGACTTTTTATCGGGCAGCCGCCCAGATTTTATCTTCCCGTACGCTTATGCCACTGTTATCGATGATTCAGATTAATCTGGCCAAAGATTATGCAAAGTTCAAGAGGTTTGCCGAAAGTTAAATCCTTTACGTATTTGGTGCAGAGTTCATAATAGCGTAATGGGTATTAAAACCGCAAAATTAATTCAACAGGAAATCAATTGCACATGAATCCTGTTGAATTTTCCTCCTAATGTAAACAACATTTTCCTAACTGGGAAGACCTAGCTTCAAATGGCTTATAACTGACTGAAAAATAAAGGAAAATTTCTTGAAATTGTACGTAGATGTATGTGCTGTCCAGAGATATAGAAATCCAAAAATTGATCTGATAAAAAATGTTATCGTCCTGAAGGGGTACAGTAACCTTTAAAAACAGTGGCGTGTGCAGGAGTTTCATTTATCCTATTTATAAGTTACTACACTGATCTCCGTTCATCGACTTTAACCATTTTTGTTTATACTTACTGACTGTGAAACTGGCTCATAATGCTTCCATCCTGTCACTGCCGTAGCTCCACTTGACCTGGTGGTTGACAAAAGTTCGCAGTTGTTCTCTGATCGGGTGGTTGCTTCTTTGAAGTTAAACGTTTGACAGTTCGCTACATCAAGGCAACCCTTGAGACAAGCTGACAACTTATTTGCATAGTGTGCAGAAATTATACCGCCAGTGACCTTCTTGTCTCTGTCAGTGATCTTGAAAAGTGCATATCTGCGGCAAGGGCTTCTACTAACAAGAAAGTTAATTACTGACTTTGTCACGGAAAATAAAATCAATATCTCGAGAAAACAACGCATGATGGTAGTTGTTAATCTTTCCTGCTTGAAGGACGACTGTTAGAATGGAATACATTGTATTATTTCTAACTAAATCACCTCACTTTCTACAAATAGTGATCAATTATTCAGATCCATTCAAGGCGTCCATGCCATCAATATTTTGTTTACGATATTGCTTCTTTGACAACCTGCTCAGAGCATAACATCACAAGCCTTTGAGCACAACGAAATTATTTGGGCACAAAAGCTGTGTTCACCAGAAGCGTCGAGATATGGAGTAGGATAGCCACCATTCCTGTAAAATCTTTGTTGCGGTTATATAATATATGATTGAATGCTTTCCTGGATTCAAAAATTCCTCTGAGACGTCAGTAGCCCCGCGGTTCGACCTGGCTATCGACGCCCAGGCATTCATTAATTAGCTGTTTGTCTTGCCAGTTTAGGCCCTTGTTCGATGAAACAAGAGCCTTACCTGGACAGAGTAGCGACAAATTCTTGAGATGCAAATTCAGCATTTCGAAAAAAGTAAGCGCTGAGAAGTTAACCCAACAACCGTTTTTGGTTTTGAAAAACCACAGGTCTCAGAAAAGTAGGTTTGGTGTGTCTACAAAAGCCAGCCCCGCCTCTTTCAAAGCAATTTTGCTGGGAAAGACTTTGCTCCCGGCATATGGAGCTAACAAAGCAAAGATTCCATTGAAGATCAATTTCCCATTTTCATTACTCAACTTATAAAAACGGCTTCTCAACAATCATGTTGCGAATTCTAATAAAAGCGATCGAATTACTGATCGCAAAAAATTTATCACTAAAATTAGTCTATTTTAAGTAGAGTGTCCTAAATCGCGCAATTCCTTTCACTCAATGGAATGCAGCCTTAATCTTCAACCAGAAAATTAGGAAAAACACGAGCGTCTGTTTTAGTCCTTTCTCGAGTTTCTTGAGCCCAAGTAAAATCACAAAGATCTTTAGAACTCTATGATTGATTTTAGTGGAAAAAGTTCTCATCTTAGTTGCATTGGTCCACAATCAACTGTCCCGCCCGACAACAACCCCTAGTTCGGATTTCGTAGCCTCGTTCCGATGGTAATAGTGTTTCTATAGGAGCAGTATTTTTTCTCGAACTTTGGCCTGATTTTTGCTAAAGAAAAATGTAACCTGCATCAACTTACCTGAGCAAATATTGTAGAGAATTTATCAGAGATTTTATTTACCAAAAATTGGTATTCATTCCAAAACTTTAAAGGGTCGGGTATCAAGTGTTTTTGAAGACCATTCTTGAATTTTTCAGGTAAACACCATATATGGTGTTCGTCGACCCTTATTTGGTACAACTTTTCAAATCTCAAACAGGTCGACAAGTGGCTTCGGGGAGAGAGATCAATTGTCATAGCATTGAATTTTCCAAAATATATCACAAAGGATTGACAAAATTTTTGNAACAACCCCTAGTTCGGATTTCGTAGCCTCGTTCCGATGGTAATAGTGTTTCTATACATTTTTTTCTCGAACTTTGGCCTGATTTTTGCTAAAGAAAAATGTAACCTGCATCAACTTACCTGAGCAAATATTGTAGAGAATTTATCAGAGATTTTATTTACCAAAAATTGGTATTCATTCCAAAACTTTAAAGGGTCGGGTATCAAGTGTTTTTGAAGAACCGTTCTTGAATTTTTCAGGTAAACACCATATATGGTGTTCGTCGACCCTTATTTGGTACAACTTTTCAAATCTCAAACAGGTCGACAAGTGGCTTCGGGGAGAGAGATCAATTGTCATAGCATTGAATTTTCCAAAATATATCACAAAGGATTGACAAAATTTTTGGATTTTCATATAGTATGTTCAGCTATAAGGTGAAGGGTGGTATAGATATGAATGACAGGCCAAGAAAATACCTCTGAGCCTCGAGAGAGCTTAAAAAGTTGGAGCGGAGATCGTCCGGCCTAACCAAAATAAAGGGGGCGTGGGATAAACCTGGCCCGCGCCTAGTTAATAGGCTCCCAAACACCAATAATAAGCATGTCAAATTTTACATCAAGAGAAAGCCAGATAATTTTTACGTGGTTCAGGAGGTTTCCTTATTCTGCAACCTGTCATTTCTAGAAGAAAATACACTCCCAATGAAAAAGATAAATTTCCATAAAATTGACGAACTTTTAGGTAAATGTAATGCGTGCAACTTGAATGAAACTCTAAAGACACAAAAATGCTACAAGCTCACGGAAGTAGTGATTTTTGCTTGAAAATATTGATATACTAAAAGAAAATCGACAAATATTGGCTGATAAGAAATCACAGAATAAAGAGAAAGCTAAAAAGTGGAAGAGGAGACCCATTGGCCTAACCTAAACAATGGCGGAAAATTCATAGTTAGCCCGCGCCTTCTTTAAAGGCTTTGAAACGGCAACAACAAATTTATCAAATTTTAGCTCAAAAGAAGGAGAAATAAATCTTGCGTGGCATAGGAGGGTTTTCTTTTCCGTAGAACGTAGCTTTCAGCAGAAAATAGGGCCTGAATGAAAGAGATAAATTTGGGTGAAATTCGACGACCGTAACTGCAATAATTTAACAAGCAGGCTGAATGCAGCTCTAAACTCATAAAAAGTTACAGAATCACAATAGAATCGATTTTTGAAAGAAAATATGAATATTATTCCAGAAAATCTCAACTTATCGACCAAATAGAGAACTTTTGACAGAGAAAGAGACCAAGAGTCAAGGTGGACCCTTGTTGGCCTAAACACAAATAATGGACTTGCAAAGCGAAGTTGATTCACGCCTAATTCAAAGGCTCTAAAACGGAAGCCAAAAACATACAAAGTGCAATATCAAAAGAAAGAAAAATAAATTTTGCGTGGCATAGGATAGTTCTCTTCTCAATTAAAGCCATCCCTTCTAGAGGAGAAACCTCTTAATCGAAAATATAAATTTACGGCATATGAAATGAAAGAAAAATCTGAAGGGAGTCGTCAAATTAAAAGCTGTATGAAAATGGATTATTTTATCAAAGAATATCCCAAACAAAAGTAATTATATTTTATAAAGCCCTTTCTTTCAAACACGATAAAAATCTTCGAAATATCACAGGAGATAAATCAAAAATTAAAAGAAATATGTTGAGTCGAAACACCGGGCCTATTGGATTCGTGTGAAATCGACAAAAATCTGCTTACCTGCTAGCAGCGATAACTTTTGTTTCTCTGCTTGGAATTCATTGAAATCTTCAAGTTTTAAGCAATATTTAGCAATAAACAAGCTGAACATCAAATCTTGCCACAACGAAATGTGTTCTTGCTTGTACGCGTCATCAGATTAGGAAAGGGCGCGCAAAAATCACATGACCTCCACAGGGCCTCCACAGCTTCGAGGTCTCAATGTGACGTCATCGCTAACCAGGGGTTGTCGGGCGTGTGTCCTAGTTAGTTGAAATCAATTTTTCATAATCATAATACTTTTTGGCAACATGGAACAATTTTTTGGGAAACCTTGGAATAAATATTTTAAGCCATTACTATCGCCTGCAATACTTTCGCTGTCATCCTTGTCGATTTTTGGCACAGTCTGGCAAAAGGCTGACATCAATTTTAAAATGTAGTCTTTTCAACAATCATCATTGTGATCGACTGAGGACAAAGAGGCCCTTTGCATGAGAAATTTCAGGCTGTGGTGAGTAAGATAATGCTTAAATCCTTACTGGTTGCTAGAGCACGCGGAAATCATCCAATTTCATGCTAATCAGCCAATGAGATCGCCGCTTTCTAGTCCCTTGATACAAAATCGGCTGTTCGAGGTGAATTTTCTAGTACCCTCACAAAAAGTCAAATGGATGCTAAACTACTGCAGTTATTTTCAATTTTTTTTTTATAAATAGGTTGTAGAGATGTCCGTCCAGAGTTGTTGACATGTATAGAAATATATCTTATTTGGAGGCGGAGCTGCAGTCATTTTCCGGTCGAAGAATATCGACCTTCGTTGAAATATCGATAAAAATCGCTACAAATGAGATATAAAGATGAGGATTTCAGCGATTATACATATTTCCATGAGCAATAACCTAAACACATTCGCTTCTATTAGATCTCAAAATCGCAGACAATTTTCAGTGACTTCTGACAGTGATATCATCTGGGCCTAAGCTTCTCCACGCATAAAACCCTTTCCCTTGCCCCGAACAAATTTAGATAAAATTTTTAAGCTAGATGATTCACTTACCAATGATTCGGGCATTAGTTAATTTTTATAGGAAACAACCTGTCTTTGCTAAATTGTAAAATATTTCGTCGGCCTGTATTTTTCTCTGTACACGCTCTCCGCTTAAGACAACTGTAAGCTCTGTATCACAAAAGAATTGCACCATAGAGCATTTCTAATATGATAGAACGATTCGATTCGCTTGAAGCACTCTTGAATCTAATAAACAAAAAGAACAACCAGTCATTTTCGGGTGTGCTAAAGATGCACGGTTTGGCTCTTTTTGTTTGAAGCACTCATGAATAGTTTTCACACATCTGATTTAAACGAAGAGAGCCAAACCGTGCATCTTTAGCACACCCGAAAATAACTGTTTTTCTTTTTGTTTATTAGATTCAAGAGTGCTTCAAGCGAATCGAATCGTTCTATCATATTAGAAATGCTCTGTGATGCAATTCTTTTGTGATACAAAGTTTACAGTTGTTTGAAGCGGAGAGTGTGTGCAGAGAAAAATATGGACCGACCAAGTATTTTACAATTTAGCAAAGACTGGTTGTTTCTTATAAAAATTTGCAGAAGTACAAACGACAAACGAAATCAAACTGCAGCTGCGGAGCTGCAGTCATTTTCCGGTCGAAGAATATTGACCTTCGTTGAAATATCGATAGAAATCGCTACAAGCGAGATATAAAGATGAGGATTTCAGCGATTATACATATTGCCATGAGCAATAATAATAATAATAATAATAATAATCACTTTATTTACAGTTGGATAAAGAAAGGTGTAGTTTGCGCTATAAAACATAAACTAATAAATACCAACTAAATTAAACTAATTTACAGCAATACTATTTACAAATTTTACAATTGCAACCTTCCCCAGCCCAACATTTTATCTTTTTGCCAAAAACAGAGACTGTTTTACTGCTCTTAATCACATCAGGTGTACTGTTCCAAAGTATGCTACCCCTGAACGCTATCGAATTTGTACCGAAAGACGCAGTTGATGCATTGGGAAGTGTAAGAATATCTTTAATTCTCAAGTTGTAATTAGTTTCTTTCCTTGAGAATAAATCCCATAAGAATGAATGATTTTCATGATTGAGTGATTTATATACTTCAATCATAAGTTTCTGTAGGTTCTGAACATGAACAGTTTTTTCGTTGTTCCTCTGGAGCAGTTCATCAAATGAAGAATAATAGTCTTTCAGTAAGATACGAAGTGCTCGTTTATGAACCCTATTAATTTTCTTTGTTGGCAATTCTTCCACAAAGCATTCACTTCTATTAGATCTCAAAATCGCAGCAATTTTCAGTGACTTCTGGNTGAAGAATAATAGTCTTTCAGTAAGATACGAAGTGCTCGTTTATGAACCCTATTAATTTCTTTGTTGGCAATTCTTCCACAAAACATTCACTTCTATTAGATCTCAAAATGATTGTGGCGAAACTCAAACCCTATACAGGTTGTCTCAAAAAATTGTTTCGACGTTCGTTTAAATCTTAAAAAATAATGATATAATGAACGGGCTCCATGGAAAGAAAATCCTTCCATAAGGTCTTAAATTAATTTTAAACACCAGCATCTGCAAATCCGCTGAATAATCCCGGAGATACAAGCTCTTGAAGTTCAAGTTTGTACCAAACTGAACGCTGGTGAATGTAGCATGGGGCTGTCGCTTGTTTTGTTTATCGTTTATTTCAGAGCAAACCAAATGGGATTAGGAAAGGATTTTCGATAACCAAACTCTCTCGAACATGAATTTAAGCGTATGGATGCTTTAAGGAATTCTGTTGAGCAAAGTTTGAAAAAGCAAATTTGACAATGGTTACAAGAAGAAATTACTTTCGAAATCCTATTTGGTTCGCTCTGATATTAACGAGAGGTATGACTATGAATAACCTTCCTTTACTTCGATTTCGGAGCATTTTCGCATAACAAGTCGCTTTGGGGTCTCTGGATTCAGCATTAGCACAAAGTTGATCTTTAAAAGCTCATAACTCAGTGAATTTTCAGCGGATTTGCAAGATTCTTATGTCCAAAATTAATGCAGATCTTAAGAATAGGGATAACTTGATATGGAGCCTATTAATTTTATAGTTATTGCTCAATATTTAATAAAACGTCGAACAAATGTTTTGGACACCCTGTACCTGATTAATTCCAAATGTCCGTCGGAAGGAAAGAATGCATCTAGCATTATGAGAGAAGTCTCAAAAATTAAGTTTAAGCCTCAGTAAGATGAGTTACTAAACATTTAACAAATTGGTTGTATTGCTTTTCCTGCGCGATTTTTCAAACAGTGGATATAAGTGTTTTTGACTCACCCTGCAGATACATTTATTGCTTGGTAACGAGAAACAGTTGCTTAAATTTAGAAATACCAAGCTCTCCAAACTCTGATTCATGGTGTTTTATTGCATGTGGAAGGAAATAGACAACCAATCGCAATTATTTCGGTAAGCATAAGAAAAGCCTCAAATTGACGGGTAGCATTGATGCATTCACTTAATTCCAAATTCAAATGGTTTAAACATTTCTGGCGCATCGTTTCATGGTGGCTTTTGTGGTAAGGTCATTTTCCCTGAATATAATGTTCGTCTGTAAAACGAAGGCGTTATAATATTCATATTTGAAGCTATAAGGCGTTAACCCTATTCTACCCGGGCTCTTTGGTTCAGACCACAGCCCAAGGGGCAAGAAATGCCCCCTAATTATCTCCGAAACAATAATTACTATGCCATTTCAACTTTGTACAATAGTAATTACATCTATTAGAAGTCTAAATATAAAATATGATGCTAATTAGTGACTTGACTTGTTGCCAGGCAACCGAAAAATAAGAATATGTCGCATATAAGCTTCAGTACTGGGGGAAAAAGTGCTAATTAATTCAGATTTTACAGAATGAAACGTCAGTAAACTACTTAAAACTAAAGACAATAAGATTGTCTATCGATTGATATCAAAATTTTGAAATATTGTCTTTTTTTGTTGGAAATATGATGTCATCAACATAAATGACATCATATAATTTATATTTTGCCGACGAAAGCAAATATAAATAAAGTTTATATCAAATGAAAATAATTTGAAAGGGGAATCGTTTGGTAGCAGTCCCGAATTATTCGAAGCTAAAACAAAGAATCTATGACGGTTTTTGTGATTTTCTTTGTTACCACTCTCCAAATATGGGCATCTCCTGGTCACGTGACTTAAATCATGACAATGTAAAGTTTATAATTTAATTCCCAATTAAATAAGAGGAAAAGTCAGAACATCTTGAATCTCTATTCTCTTAACTTTTTGTATTATTCTAGAAAGTTTGGTTGGGGGGGCATGTTTTGCCCCCCTGTGTAGAATAGGATTAAAACTATTTGGAACGGAGGGGGGCATTTTTGGCCCCCTACCAAACATTCTCAAATATTTCCGCCGCTAGTGTAGGTATGAAGCTACAGCTCTTTGAAGTTTGCTAAAATTTAATTGGCTACCAAATTTTAAAAATTTCAATGTCCATTGTTGCACCATGTAACCTTCAGATGCCCTTAATTAATTGGAGACAGGTCACAAAGAAAATCCTAAAAAGCTCGTTAATTTCTCACAACTAACGCTAATCACAAAGTTATATGCACCATTCGATTCGTCCTGAAGAGTACTTTCATTTGATATATAGTTCATTTATATTAGCTGACATTAGCAAATTTTAATTTTCATGACGTAATTTATCCTTATGACGTCATAATTTGAATAAATTAGTGTGATATATCTCAAAACAAGCTGAAAACAGTGCTAGATTTCTTTGTACTAGCTAATTTCAATATTTAGAAGCCTAAAAATAGAAAATATATGACAATAGAAATCTCAATTAGTCAATTCAATTGCTAATTGCTCTTAATTAGCAAGAGTTGCAATCTAAGTTGGGAAATTATTTTGTAAATATCTTCCTCTTCTCTTACTTGCTACTTTTGACTACAATTCTGCCTGTTATCTCATGTTAATCTGGAAAAATTTTGCATTTTAACTTTGTAGAGTAACTTTGTAGAACTGTTTCTCAAGTAATTTGTTCTACGACGAACGGAACTTCTTACCCAATTTTCGTTTCTTTTATGATTGTTCAGTCATAAAAATGAAATATTCAGGCTTTTGATGAATTAGTGAAAATATATTTCATTTTAATAGCTCAACAATCTTCCAAAAAATATCTTATTGTTGAGCTGCCCCAAAAACTCTTTCAAATTCCGCATAGATAGTAGTAGCATAATTCAATAACCATCTGTCTTAAGCGGCCTCACAAGTTTTGCCTGTTTAGGTGAATTACTCTACAAATACAAGGTATACATTGGTCATGCGAGGTGTCGCAAATTGCAAGTTAAAATCTCATCTATATCATAAAGGTTGAATAAACATTTTTGAAAGTAAGGCTCCTCCACAGGAACTGTTCAAACGCTTATACTTTTTTGGGACACCCAGTTTAATCAATTAAAAACTGACAATACATATTACTAACTACACTACCTACAAAACACTATACGATACTACTAGAACAATAGCACGAGGAGCAATAGACTGTGTCTACAACGTGGCCATTGCATGGAGGTGAAAAAAACCAAAACCAAAAGAAAAAGACATAATTACTAACATCTGGCTCAAATTAGATGTCACGTGAAAATGTCGGCGAACAAAAATAATTCAAGGGTTTGTATGTTTATTCCGTTATCGAAGATCTCATGTGACATCTAATTTGAGGCAGACTTTAAACTACACGATGGAAATTACAGTATGCACAAAAGGAATATTTACTAACCGAGGACTTTCCATCAATCTTTCAGATGTTGCAGACTTTATCCCTTTCCCCTCCTTGCGGGGCAAATAAGAAACAATTATTCTTTATTGCACAAGCTACAGGGAATTCGCAGATATTTGGAAAGTTTCGCAATGATTGGTTCAGTGGTTCAGTGGAGCTCGAGTTATAGGCTGAACAAAATTTAGCTTCAGAAAATATCAATATGGGTGTTATGTTGGAGTACACTTTTGTATGCTAGCGAGACTTGGACTGTCAGTGAAGCTATGAAGAAAAAGTTGGAGGCTGTGGAGCTGTTGTTTTTTTAAGGAGAATGATAACACAATGTGCAAAACGATGAAGTATGAAGAAGAGCTGATCAAAGCGAGCCTCTTCTGATTAAAGCTCTAGTAAATAGATAAGTTGGATTTTTCTGCCTTGGACACCCCGTGAGAAAACAAAGACAGAATATGTAATCGTAACTGGAAAAGTTGCGGGAAAGCGAGACATTGGAAGACAGAGTCTGACATTTCTATATTGGTTACAAAAGTGCCTTGGAAAAGCACAGTTAACATCTTGCGTGAAGCTCTTGCTAAAATTTTGTGACAGCCTATGTCAAAATGTTGTGGCAGCCTATGCCAGTCTCTCACAGAACATATTCATATTTCATATTATATTTCATATTTCAATTTATTAAGGAGAGTAACCCTTCAACCTAGTGGCTGATTTTCAAGGGGCCCACCCAGAACAAGAAGAACACAAGATACCTTGATTTTCGATGGTAAATTTAGGCGACACCAGCAGACGACGAAAACAAGAAGGAATGTTGTAATCTTAGATTGATACTTTATTTAGTAAAGTATGGCTAACCACTTCAACCTCGCTCGTATTGAACTCGTCTGATTCATAACAACTTATTGTTACAGCCTTCCCTCTTATTGAATCAAATTTGAATAGAAATCTTCACAGTATCTTTTCGGGTGACATCTAAGTACGAAAATACTGAGATGGTACTGTTTAAAAGTCATGTGATTCATAACAAGTTATGTGTTTCATTATTACACAAGCAGACGACGAAAACAAGAAGGAATTTTTTAATCTTAGATTGATACTTTATTTAGTAAAGTATGGCTAACCACTTCAACCTCGCTTGTATTTAACTCTTCTGATTCATAACAACTTTTTGTTATAGCCTTCCCTCTTATTGAATCAAATATGAATAGAAATCTTCACAGTATCTTTTCTGGCGACCTCTAAGTAAGAAAATACTGAGATTGTACTGTTTAAAACTCGTGGGATTCATAACAAGTTATGTGTTTCATTATTTAACTTGAACTTTAATCAGCCAAAATACATAGCCTTTCCCATTTTATTAAAGCAAATCTTATTTAGCAATCATCCCTTTATATCTATCTTGGCGGCTAAGCCAGCTCGGGCCTGGGCAAATTTCGTTATGCGGGCCCCATAATCGCAGAGCAGTCTCAACCGCGTAGTGAGTGATACACTCTAGGGGGTCCGGGGGTACTCCCCCTGGAAAATTTGTAGCGACAACGCCTTCTATATCGCCACAGACAACTATAACTTAGTGGTGCGAGATTGGGAAACTGGAGTGGCCTCTTTAGAAAAGTTAAAAGCTCTTTTAGAAGTGATCAGAAGTGAATATGAAGCTAAGAAACCTTTTCAATATCTTTCAAATCAAAAATTCAATTTAATGTTTTAATTTGTTAGAAATTTTCATTTAAATGTGGTGTCAAACAAGATTGGTTCGTACTAGAGTTGAAACATATTATTAATACATTAGAACTGCGATGGAAAGAAGGATGAACATTATTTTGTCCTCGATTTGAGATTCTGTCCGTTATAAATTCTCGTTAAAAATTTCCTAACGAATTTAGATGGAATCTAAACGTTTTGACTCCATTTCGAAGCGATAATTCATTAAAAGTGCGTTTTAACCCTATTCTAACCGGGGGGCGTTTTTCGTCCCCCCTACCAAACTTATTTTAATAGCTCTTAAATGATTATAGCTATAACGCTGAAACTTCTTGACTTTTATTAAAATTTAATTGCCAACCAAAAAATTAAAATTTCAATGCCTATTGTTAAACCACGTGACCACCAGATGCCCTTATTTGGAGACAGGTCACAAAGAAAATCACTAAAACCGCTCTAATTTCTTTCTTTCTTCTCAAATCTCATCAATATATATACCATTCAATTTGTCTCGATGAGTACTTTCATTTGATATATAATTTATTTATATTTGCTGACATCAGCAATTTTTAATTTGTATGACGTCATCAATCTTTATGACGTCATATTTCTAATTAATTAGTAATTTTTGATTGAAAAATCATGGAATGATTTCAAATATTGATGAAGACGTCTGATTTCACCAAGTAAATGCAAAATTGATGGTGTTTAAGCATCATTATTGCGCTAACAATTTTGCATTGAATCTTATTGTCCATAATTAATTAGTTAATTAATTAGAAACCAAAAGTATTGATATAAAACTACATGAAATTGCAAAGTAAGGATATCAAGCAGGTATTTGGATAGTTTTATGGTGATTTTANATATATATATATATATATATATATATATATATATATATATATATATATATATATATATATATATATATATATATATATATATATATATATATATATATATATATATATATATATATATATATATATATATATATATATATATATATATATATATATATATATATATATATATATATATATATATATATATATATATATATATATATATATATATATATATATATATATATATATATATATATATATATATATATATATATATATATATATATATATATATATATATATATATATATATATATATATATATATATATATATATATATATATATATATATATATATATATATATATATATATATATATATATATATATATATATATATATATATATATATATATATATATATATATATATATATATATATATATATATATATATATATATATATATATATATATATATATATATATATATATATATATATATATATATATATATATATATATATATATATATATATATATATATATATATATATATATATATATATATATATATATATATATATATATATATATATATATATATATATATATATATATATATATATATATATATATATATATATATATATATATATATATATATATATATATATATATATATATATATATATATATATATATATATATATATATATATATATATATATATATATATATATATATATATTTTTATTACATATTGAGAAGGAGCTTATGAGAATATATATATATATATATATATATATATATATATATATATATATATATACAGATTTTTACAATGTTTACAATATCCCCCAATATTTACAGTGTTTTATTTTTCGATATTTAAAGCAATAAATTTCTTTTTTCTGCACAAGAACCCAACCTGAACCACGAAAAGTCTTCATATTCTACAACTGCAAGCCTCTCCTTTCCAGATTTTGATTCTTCCTTTAAAGCTGGAAAGGGTATCTGGCTGATTTATGTCATTGGGAAGTGCCTTCCATAATCTACACCCAAGAAACGATATCGTCTCTAAACCATAGCACGTAGTGCGCACTTGTGGCAAGAGTAGATTATGGCAGCTTCTTATCCCATAAGCAGGGGTGGTCTGGCACAAAAACTGCAGGGTGGCTAGCAATTACAAAGGGCCCGGTTCAGGGTGTGACAGGGCCACCCCCATCCAATGGTATAGTTACCATGCTGTGTTTGACAACAAAAGCAAGCAAGATGAGGGTCCTTAGGCTCACTACCGGGGAATATGTTTTAGATGGCAAGGGATAAAAACTTAAGATGGTCAGAAAATACTCTTCTTTTTTAAAAGGTTCCCTATATTGAAGAAGATAAGTGCCACAATCATTTGATTGACTGTAGGTTTTTTAACAATGAGAAAAATTTATTCAACAATAATCAAATGCTGACATCGGCTATCTCGAACTCTCAAGAGTAACTGGAAAGTTTTCAAGATATCGGGTTATTTTCAAGATTCAGGTGTCTTCAGGTTTGAAATCAGGAGGCAATAGGTATTCAGATGACATACAATTGATGTCTCTTTTGTTGTTGTTGTAGATTTGTTTTAATTCGATTTAAAACTGTAGCTAACAATATATACACATATATATACATTCATATATACAGAGTTAACTAATCAAAATGTCTCTGCGATTTGAAACATAAAAGGTACGAGAATTCACAAGAGACAAACCCCCTTTTACTGAGCTCAAATTTCAAATTCCTCTTCAAATTCAAACTTTGCTCTTCCAGGTTTTTCGATTGATGTCTAATTTGTGATAGGTTGGCTTCATAATAGCAAGCAAGGATAAAAAAAGGCCAAATGCCTGGATATTTGAAAGAGTTTAATTGGGTTTGACACTTTTTGGGGGTTTCAGAAGCTTTACGTTTGTTGGAAAATAAACATGTTGGTGATTAATTAATCGATGAAAATGAAAAAAGTTGTTCGTATCCAAGATAGCTTTTGAGCAGAGGAATTCTCTTTAGATCGCATAAGAATGAATTCAGTTGTTGTTTTTCTGCAACTTTTGAAATAGAGAGAGAACTAGACTTTAGAAGAACATACAGAAATTTTGAGGAAACCAATCAACTGTATAATATCATTTTTACCAAGTTGAGAAACACGCTGTATATATCGGGTCTATGATTCCGATTGCTGAATAAAAGGAAATTTGGTGGCAAAATCCAATCTGTGTTAGATTGTCGG
The DNA here is from genome assembly GCA_004194415.1 of Aurelia aurita. Classification (NCBI taxonomy): domain Eukaryota; kingdom Metazoa; phylum Cnidaria; class Scyphozoa; order Semaeostomeae; family Ulmaridae; genus Aurelia; species Aurelia aurita. Next base: position 888,096 of record REGM01000066.1, read on the forward strand.
CAATGAGTGAGAGCGAAGCGAGCTAAAAAATTGTAAGTACTATTGCGTAGATTTCCATAAAATTTCCGAAATAGTCATTCATTCACTTTGGAAGGATTCTTCAAGCAAATCAAATTTCTTTCTCCGGTTTTGCGAAAAGGGCCCGTAATGTTTTTCTCCACATTACAGAACGGAGGGCCCGGGTGGCGATCGCGACTTTGCCACCCTGGCTAGACCGCTTATGTGCCATAAGGACTGTGTTTTCAACAAAGATATCCTTCATGAAACTAGGATTAAGCTCCCATTTTGTTTTATAGACCTCAGTCATCAGCAACTGTAAATTCCTTACGTGGATTGGGACCGCATCGTCTCTGAGTAACATTGTCTCAGAATCTGATCTCATGTCTTTGTAGTTTATCCGTCATGACCGTTCATGAATACGATTCACTTTATTGTTCAGTGCTCTATCGCAGAACATCGAAACAAGGGGACAGTAGTTGAACTGGGACAAGATAAATGCTTTCATTATTCGTTTCAGTTGATCAGTATCAAGAAAGTAAGAAATTCTCGAGAGAGCATGTAGCTTTTGACCAGATTTTTGCAAATGGACTTTACTTGCTGTTTAAAGCATAGTTTTTTTTGTCCAGAATCACTCCAAGCAACTTTTCTTCTGTACTCTCTCTTATAGTTATCCTTACAATATTTAAATACTTTGACATTCATAGCAGCTCAAGAAAGTTGAGGTCTTTTCTTTTGTTTTTCAATGGTTTTTTCACATTTAGTCGTTACTTTCTCGGCTCTTCGAGGCATGGACCCCTGGGCAGTTGCCTCGGCTCCCCACCCCTGCTCGACGGTCGAATTTAGGTCATTCTTGATTTGATTACTTATCTGGAAACTGCCCATCGGCTATAAAAGCCGATTTACACTCCTCTTACTTCACTTCAGCGGCAGGAGCTTGGGAAGTAGCAACACAATGTGATCTTTCAAGCGTCAACCAAAATATCTGGTAAGACACATATATTTACTTTTATTACTGTCTCTGAATTCTTTCTTTCACCACATCTCTTTCCACTAGACAGTACACTAGTTGTACATGTTCCATGTGGCAGGAGAGAAGTAGCTGTGCAGCGTGTGGCGAAGTATCAATAGCTAGCTTTGGGATGAAGTTGCTTCGGATCTCAAAACACTGTTGATAGAGTTAATCAACGATAAATTACTAGCAGTGTTCAAAATATTGCGAAACATTAATGTCACTCTGCTCCTTCTTTGTATCATCTCCATAAAGCTTGAGCTCAACGTCCCTAAGGTGTTTCCCAAATCCTTCTTTAAGTTGTCGGAAAGTTTCTCCAATATACAAAATGTCACACTTGCTGTATTTGTATTTAATAGCATAGATCAGTCCGGAGAGAAACTTTGGTTGAATAAAAAATTTATTTAATTGCACATTTTCTTCATGGTATGAAATTTTTGACAGTGCGAAAAATGCTTCTGTCGAGATAAAAAGCCTTAGAAAATATATAATATAATTTATCAGAGTTTACAATATCTAATTTCCTGGCACTGACAAGGAAAGAAATCAAGAGATTTGAAGTAATTCGTAGTTATTGCTTTTTGTTTGCTCAACTCATAATGTATACTATTGATTAGCACTTGCTTTCATTCATAATGTCTCTCTGTTTCAGCATTGTAACAAGGTGCAAGAATGAAGACCATTTCCATTCTGCTCCTCATTGGGCTATCAGCCTATTTATGTGGTAAGTACCAATATCATTTCACAAAAGACAGAATACAGTTAGACATTTTAAGTGAAATTTAAGTTCAGGCAACCGCACCAATCAGGAGATCATTGCAGTTTGCAGTCAGTATACCGGGAACATAGATGGTCACCGGAAAATAGAACACAGTAGAATATTTTTAGCAGTAGAGCATTGTTGTTGGGAACCTTATAGAGATCGTTTTGTTTTAAATAGTCCTTGCAAAATTTTATCAGATATCTCTATGATATAAACTTAGTTTCACATCAGGAAGTCTCATAAGAAAAATAGCCTCGGATTATCAGAAAATTGCACAAAACGTGAGTACTTGAAATAACTATTCAAGAAACTTCTTCCATTTCGTCTAGGGGGTCCAAAGCATATTTTGCTCGTGACTTGCCATGAATATTATTATTTTAGCATTATTATATCCTCTGCGAGATGTTAACGAAGCCAAAGGATATCCCTCACACATTTCTGGAAACTTCTAATAATTACTTTTGGAAACCTTTGGAACTCAAATATAAGAATTTTAAGAAACTTCAGACCTTAGGAACCAGACTCCAAAGAAACGAGAGCCTACTACTCAGGGTAAGTGCTTAGTCTCATTCATAGTTTCGTCAGAATAAAAGCATTTATTTTTCACAAACGCAGCAGCAACAAAAGAAGCAGCTGAGGAGACATCTAAAGATGTCGTAGAACCCGCTGAGAACACCATTGAAGCTGAAGAAACTGATTCTGATGAGCTTGAGGAGGACCAAGTCGACAGTGATGAGGAGCCCTCTGAAGTTGAATCAACGGACGCTGACCTAGATGAAAAAAGTATGTAATCTTATTTCTTTTGAAGGTTAACCCCAGCAGAAAATGACCCAGGGTGTTATTTAAATTTACGACAAGAGCCCCTTGCTTCGCTTTACAACTACAACAGCAACCACCCTCCACCGCTCAACAAGGACGCATGG
>REGM01000066.1:890879-904220 GCA_004194415.1 Aurelia aurita
ACAGTGATGAGGAGCCCTCTGAAGTTGAATCAACGGACGCTGACCTAGATGAAAAAAGTATGTAATCTTATTTCTTTTGAAGGTTAACCCCAGCAGAAAATGACCCAGGGTGTTATTTACATTTACGACAAGAGCCCCTTGCTTCGCTTTACAACTACAACAGCAACCACCCTCCACCGCTCAACAAGGACGCATGGATAAACTGTTCAAACACCAGGAGAACCAATTGTTTTTTAACAAACTTGTTCCAAGCACCACTTATGGTACAAACAATAACTTCTTAAGAATCTATCACTGCCACAATAAGTAAAACTGGGAACCGTTTGTCCGGCTTTTTAACATTAAGGTTAATTGTTAGAACAGTGGAAAATTCAATTAAAGAAAGTCTGAAGCGAGCGAACGAATCAGCTCATACGTCACCTGTCAAGATTTCAAAGTTTGCATTGCCAACAGAATTTTACATTTTGAAATAACATTTGTCACTTCAAAGTACTGCTTATATTCAAATAAGCACGTTTTTGCTTTTCAGGTTCTGCTAGTACCAAAGTCTCATCCGACCCTAGCTGGAGACGACGAAGACGTTCGTGGACAAGAAGAAGAAGTTCGTGGACAAGAAGAAGATCGTGGAGAAGGAGATCGTCCAGAAGAAGATCGCTCAGAAGAAGATCGTGGGGGGGAAGAAAGGGTTGAGCCTACCACGACTTGAAAACGAACCACTGTGCTGGACTTTCTATTTTAGCTTTAGGCAACGTAAGCACTTTGTAACAGTGATATGTTAGCAATAATTTTTCTGCAGTACTGCATTTATTTGTTGAATTTAGGGTTTAAAGGGGGCGGGGGGTCTACCTTGGAGAAAAATAACGGGGATGTGCCTGCCAGAAAAAAAATCATGACCCTGTCCTGGAATAAATGTTGAAAACATAATACCTGTCCTGGAATAAGATGCAGGAAACTGATACTTGCCACGGAAATAAGGTTGCTGAGAACATTTTGTGTGTGAATTGCTCATATAAAGTTAGCCTTTTCTTTAATTATTTGGTTGTACTCACACCTTTTAGCATTTTGCAAAATGTTCTCTTTCGTATTCCAAAATGTTAGAGAATAATCCTATAAAATGGACCAAAATGGACAACATTGGGGCCAACTGATTCATGTAACTTTAGCCAAGTGTCCACTTTACAGGGCAATAATTCTGCTGAAATCAATTGAATTGGAGAAAAACTCTGTCTGCTTTAAAGACAGCTAACCTTATCACTGTGCTTCTTTTATCATTCTACTCATTCCAGTTTCCACAGAGATCACAAAAGAGACTTATCTTCCAATGTTCTCACAAATAAATGTTTCAAAACTTGTTAGAAGAGAACAATTACTTTAATCCATATGGCCAAGGTGTGCCAAGCACTCAAAAGGACAAAAACAGCAAATAGAATGCATCCATATCATAACATTTATAATCAATTGGGTTGGGAAGTAGAATACAAAAGTTCTCGCACCTCCTCCAGCAGTGTCAACTCTCACTAAGCAAGCACCCACCTAACCACCAACTTCTCAAACTGTCTCAAATCAACAAAGTATCCAGATCGAGACAGTGATGCTATCTCGTGTCCATGATAAAAATCCTCCTGTGCTTAGATAGTTAAAGTTGGGCCTATCTTTATCTTACAACAAATAGAAAGTAAAACATATCGAAATTCGTTTTATACGACTCAAGTTTTTGATATGAGTTTTATATGAGTTTTTGACGCAAATAAAACAAAGCATGCCACCCATAACTCTCGCTTTCAGTATCTCAAGAAAATGTATGCCTCAAATCAGATGCCTCTTGATTTCAGCACTTTCCTGTCTGTACCTGGCCATATCAAAATGTTTGCATTGCCGCCAAAATCAACAAGAAATAGTTGAAGTGAATGCGAGTTGCTGTTGTTGTTTCCTTTCGGTGGTGCTGCTGGGAGGGAGATAAGATACCCCATTCAGGTGAATTCAGGTGGGGTATCTTTATCTAACCACATGGGGTTCACGCTAATATAAATTTATTGTTGAATGCTATATAATTTGTAAGTTATTTTAGTTTTTTACGACAAATCTGACCTGTCCTGGAAAAAATAGCCTTAATGGACATACCTGTCCCGGAATGAAGACACAAAAGGTATAATCCTGTCCTGGAATTTTTAGCCGAAAATGATACCCTATTGGCAGGCACATCCCTGGGTACTCAATGTATTAAGTAGACCCCCCGGGAAAGGGGGAGGGGCTATTTGCGAAATGCTTCATCACTTGCCCTTCCGAAACAGATTTATTTCTTACATTATAGAGAATCTATCAAGTCTGATCAGTATTCCAAATGGCCAAGAACTTGAATCTGGTACAATGAGACATACCTGTCTAACGAGACAAAATACCCAGTTGATATTTCGGCATTAATTAAGTAAAACAATTTGGATTGGATGGACAAATAATGAACCATATCGTAAAGAGCCTCTTTACAGTTGCTGGATCTAAGATTGTTTTCTATTATGAGGGAGAATGTACTACTACGAATGTTCTTCTTTATTTCCAAATTGATTCCGTACATTCCGTACAATAAGAAAGACAGCCACAGCGAACTTGTTACTTCTTCAGTCCACCTAGTTTAAATTTCTACTGAAGAAAAGCAACTATGTACAATGTCAGTGAAAGCAAAAGAAGTTACCGTTTTGAAAGCATGGTGCATGAAATCAGCATCTCAAAGATCTTTGCTACAACCCACATTTCTAAGACCAGAAAGCATCACTTCGTAAAAATATTCGTTCCCGATAGAAAGCAAATCTTATACCAGGTGCGCCAAAAAAAACTATCCACTTTTTACATGCCACGATAAATCATACACTGAATCGATTTTGAAGATTTATAACGAAATCTTAAGCTAAAATCCAGAATTAGTTTCTAGGATATTTTGAAAATGTGTTAGTCTTATGCTTCTTGAGCTATGAGCTAGTTTCTTCAAATTTTCAGTAATGACTAATGTTACATTTCTCCCAACAAACGCTGGAGTAACGCTCGTGCAGCAGCTTATAACTAATCGATTACTAAATCCCCAAAACACCACGAAACGTTTTCTCTTTGTCCTTTCATGTCGAATCTTTCGAAATTTTGATCGACGTTTTTGGATTGTTTTTTCGAAACCGAAAATTTAAAAAAACTCGCTGATCGCTCAAAATGCAGAATACTAAAAAGTTAACAAAAAGATTAGAATCAAATTCTTGATATTAGGTCAAAGATCTTCAAAATCTGTCCTTTGTACAATTTATCGTGGCCTGTCAAAAGTGCATGGTCTTTTTTGGCACACCCGGTATTCCTCATTCCTCTCCTCTTATGACCTATTATCTTTATATCGCATTTTTATATCCTGCATCAGCGAAATGTTTATTTTGTGTCTTCTTCTATAACGTATGGTTTGCTCGGGCTTTTCAGCTTTAATACATCCTCATCTAAGTGGCTATAAGAGGTCAAATGTTCACCGGGGTCCTAGTGATCGACAACAAATCAGACATTCCACCGGGGGGGGCTCCAGTTTTGTACCGAGGACAGCATAAAATTTGATAGGGAACAGTATCTGTGTGGAAATAATGTCTCAAATTTTCCTTGGGGTTTGCATAATCTACAACTGCAGCTTCACTTGTGATGCGCTTTGTACCCTGCAGATTCACATCTTGTACGGGGACAGACTTTGCTTCATTTTTTCACTGGAGAAATCACTGGGGTAAAAATTGCCAGAGAACTAAGGCCCCTTTTACACGATACCAAATTCACTTCTTGTAGGATTCGTTGCATACTACCAGATAGGCGTTATTTTTACACGATAACGACCAAATCCGATATGCTATCGCTCCTCTTTTGCGGATTGAAATTATTCCGGTGGAAAGTGGTATGAAACCATTGCGGAACGCATCGGATTGGGTAAAGTGCCCGTTTAAACGCGCAAACTCGCTCCGCACCTCAGTTACACACTCTGTGGCCTCGAACCCATATTGTGGCTTGATGATCGAACATCGAACGCAATATTTGCCCCAGAGTGAGATCGTTGCTCTACCTCAAACTCTGGGATACATTGGGCCGTTCTGCAACTAGATTGGCTATTCGTTAACAATAGCAAACATAAAATATTTCTCAAAAATTTCCATTTTCAAATAATAAAAATGCACTTTAGTCATTAATCAACATGATTACAGTGTTGCTTTGTTATTTGGAATCGATGTCACATAATTAGCATTACCTAGCCAACAACTAATCCATAATGGCTGCTACGTTGTTTTTTTTTACAGATTTGTGCAATGTGTACCACCCAGGGTGTTCTCTCGGCTTCCTGATCAGCGGATAACGTAAAAACATTCTCGCAACGAGGTTGGATCGAACGCAGACAGGGGAGGTACCAGGGGATGAACTGGTGTTGGACATATCCACCCTTTTTTTCTCAGGTCCGTAGCTATACTTAACCAAAAACGATTTAAAAATATTTAGATAAACCTTCTGGCCATTATTGATTCTATCCTGTGTCGAACCCCCTTTGTCGGAACTGAACTCAGAGGCTCATAAATCCCGATTCCGATCTAAGATCATGATCTAACTACCGACCTATTTCAGTTCTCCCTGTTTTAGCAAGGGTCTTTGACAAACTTACTTATAACCAACTTTACAATTACTTGGACAAAAACAAACTTCTGTTTTTAAATCAGTCTGGCTTTAAAGCTCTTCATTTCGTTGTCACTTGCCCTCTTAAACCCTAATCTATATGGGGGGCATAAAAGGCCCCCCCAAGCAAACTTCCTCTGATTGCTCTTAAACTACACGTGATACAGGACTAGAACCTATATGACTTTTAATAAAATGTAATACTGTATCAGATTAACAATAGGTCATTGTCATATAATTGGTCACGTGACTATGACATGCCCATATTTGGAGAGAGGTCTCAAAGAAAATCGTCAAAACGTGCATAACATTTCTCATAGACATTTTATTTCAATTAAATTGGTACCAATCAATTTGCCTTGAAGTCTTCTTTCATTTGATATATATTTTTTTGTGTTTTGCTGACATCAGCAAAATTTAAGATATATGACGTCATGCTTACATATGACGTCATATTTATGATAAACATATGAAATAATTAGTACATTATGATTGAAATTGATCAATTAACAATAACTGCTACATAATTGTTCAGAAGTCAACGCTATCCAGATTTCTTGGAAGACTGCTCTGCCCTGTATGTTCAAATCCTGCTGTTGCCTTCAATATTGCAGATGTCAAATATGGATTTGCAGCAAAAGGAATTCTGTCTTGCAATTTGTGCAATAATGTCCTTGAAGAGGATTTTTTATGTGATAGAGTTGGGGGATCAACTAATCCTAGCCAGTGCTTTGACATCAATGTTCGAGCAATACTTGCATTCAGAGGGATAGGTTGTGGGTATGCTGCCATGAAACAATGGCTGGGGTTGATGAATATGCCCTACTCACCAAGTCAAAATGTCTACCAGAAGAATCTTCAAAAGATAGAATTTGCAGCTAAGAAAACATTTGAATTTCTTTTTACGAAGATTTATCTCAAAGCAAAAGCATTCGATGTCATCTTTAAAGCTAAAAGATTTTAGCTGGAATGAAGGAATATCGTCTCTGACATAGACTAAAAGACCACCTCCGTTACAGTTTCTGTCTAATCGAAAGGGTTTACAGTAGCCATGGACGGAAAACTGCTCATTAGGAAAGGAAGAGTCAAGTTTTGTTTCCGCTATCATGAAAATGTCGATATTACTACTAACAATTTCCACTAAACCTTCAAGTTTGTTTCTTATTGAAATTTCTTTGAAATCAAACAAGCCCCCCCGTGCATGTGGGCTTCTGTCTTCAGGAAGGGGGTTTAGGACTTTGATATAATTTGTACTTTCCTTGCCTCACTGCAACGACATTAGTGTATCAATCGTGTTCTTGAAGCTGAAAATTTTACTCTGAAGTTTCACTCTTTTGGGATATAGAATTGCCAAATCTCCTTTCGCTAGGCCGGTCAGAGATTATCAATTTTCACTAACTGTGCAAAAGAGAAAGAAAGGTAATCAATCATGCAATTTTCATTAGTTTACTTATATAAAAAGGCATTTTTCGAGATTCAGATACTATAAATGCAAAAAATTTGCCCGAGAAGCCTCTAGATATCGCGTTCCTTTTTTCTGTTAAAAGATGAAATTTTCACAAGAGAAATTTGAAATTTGAAATTTCAAATGTCAAATTTCAAATTTTCCATCGATTTAAAGAGCGTGGCCTCAAAAATGTTTGCTCACTCCGCTCGCACTGAGATTTATCCCCTCCCCAAACTGTATAATATTTGTTCAAATGGGGCTGCCAAGGAATTGTCATCATTTGGTTCCAACGCATTGTCTGAAGGAAGAATTAGCTTTCAAAAGTCTAGAAATGTTGCACAACAGACAATTGTCGCAACTTTCTTGGGGGCGCCAAAATAGGTTGTGCCCCCCTCCCCCTCCAGCCAATTTGGAGCCACCACACCACTGCTACTGCCATGTACAAATCGCTTAATGGTGTCGTACGTAAGTATCTTTCCAAGTTGTTTGTCAAAAATTCGACTCAAAATATCAGAAAACTGAGAAATATTGAAAAAGATCTCTCGCCACCCTTACACAAAACTAACAATGGGTAAAAGTCTATATCTTTTTGTGGGCCTAAGTTCTGGAATCACCTTGAAAATGATGTTAAAGAGGCACCTTCCCGTGCCGTCTTTAAGAAAAGAATAAAAAACAATCAACATTAAAACGATTATTATGCTATATTATGTACCGGGTGTCCCAAAAAAAAGTTCCAACGCTTGACTAGATGCAGAGAAAAAAGTTCTGAAGTATGCAAAGAAATTTCTCCCAAAGGTAACGCTAAGTAAAATTTACAGCTGAATTTTGGAGCCCCATTTTCGATATTGTAGCTCAGTGTGGTGTAGCCTGATAACCAGACCCAATTTCAATAGAAATAGTGGTCTGTTAAACGCCGCCAATAAGCTTGTTCCAGCCTCGTTTATGTAGCTCTTTGAAATTTTTCTTAAAATGGAATGCTGTAGTTTGAATACGACTAAATTACTGTTTGTTCCACCTTGCATAGAAATTTCATCTCGGCAGACAGTTCGATTGTCTGATTATTGTTTGAAAAGAAGACCCTTGGGTCAGAGATTATATTTCTATGCAAGGCGGAACAAACAGTAATTAAGTCGTATTCAATCTGCAACATTCCTTTTTAAGAAAAATTCAAAGAGCTAAATGGCTAAATGATTTGTTTACAAATAATCAGCAAATTATTCGCATAAATTTCCACCAAAACCTTGGATTCTGAGCAATATTCAAAGGAGGCTTGAACAAGCTTTTTGGTGGCGTTTAACAGACCACTATTTCATTTGAAATCGGGTCTGGTTATCAGGCTAANCTGATAACCAGACCCAATTTCAATAGAAATAGTGGTCTGTTAAACGCCGCCAATAAGCTTGTTCCAGCCTCGTTTATGTAGCTCTTTGAAATTTTTCTTAAAATGGAATGTTGTAGTTTGAATACGACTAAATTACTGTTTGTTCCACCTTGCATAGAAATTTAATCTCGGCAGACAGTTCGATTGTATGATTATTGTTTGAAAAGAAGACCCTTGGGTCAGAGATTATATTTCTATGCAAGGCGGAACAAACAGTAATTAAGTCGTATTCAATCTGCAACATTCCTTTTTAAGAAAAATTCAAAGAGCTAAATGGCTAAATGATTTGTTTACAAATAATCAGCAAATTATTCGCATAAATTTCCACCAAAACCTTGGATTCTGAGCAATATTCAAAGGAGGCTCGAACAAGCTTTTTGGTGGCGTTTAACAGACCACTATTTCATTTGAAATCGGGTCTGGTTATCAGGCTAAGTGTGGTGATGTTATGGGAAAATTCATATTGAGACCCTCCAAAAGTTGCAAAATCCTGCTGCCAGAATTGTTACAAATAGCAGCTATAATGTTTCATCAGCTAGTCTGATTAAGAGGCTGAAATGGCCAATTTCTGAAATTATCAAAAATTTTGGATTTGATCTCAATTTTCTTTTGATTTAGTTTTGTATAGTTTTTTATGGATATTTATAGCTGTTTTTATTGCTATTTAACTTAATTTAGCAACACTTGTAATTTATGTTTTTATTTTGTAGTCTGTTTGCACGGACCCATAAAAAGCAGTCTCAACAAGACTGACGGGACTACCGTTGTGGTTAAATATACACAAGTAAATGTAATAAAATGGTGTAGGGGGATGGCTGTCGGCAAATGAAGCACGAGCTAATATATTAGTGGCAAATTTCCATCGGAATGTAGGAAACCCAATCCAGTTATGCTTCGTAATATTCTTGTTACGATACGAGACTTTCAGACTGTAAATTACGATTGCTGTTACAGCTAATATTGGGATCTTACCGTAGCAGATAAAAACATTTTTTGCTCGCTTCGCTCGCACTGCACCTTAATTTTTGGCCTAACATGCAAAATGACCCTAATTTTCAATTTTCAACTTGCTTTTTTCCCTATCTGTCGTTTGGAATCATATATTCTCAATATTTCGTCCTGCAAACATCATCTCTGTCTCCCATACCGTCACAGTTAAGTGGCACACCTAATTTGGTGCAAAAAAGTGACATGTCGTTGGTCCGCCTGGCGAGACGAGGCCAATATGATAAAGTATTTGATAAATATAATTGTAACATAAGTCAAATCAAGCTGAAAAATCGTCAAGAACATAACAGCAAGCAGTTATAAATTAGATTTTACAACAAAGAGCACAGTAGAACTTCTATGAAATCTCGTTATCTAGGCTTTATGGCTTTTAACATGGAGATAGATGATTCTTGTATTCATGATAGGCGAAATTGCAGCAATCATTATATGATATTAGTAGGAAATCGGTCTGATTAGTTGTTTTACCACAAACGCAGGACAAATGTTCCACGATGGCCATGATTTTCATATTAGTTATTCGTAAACTTACATCATCCCAATACTGATGTAATTTATTGCATGATATCTAATATCGGATATCTAAAAAGTACACAGGGTTTTAACAGCTGCAGCAGTGGAACATTGTTCTCAATGATTTCAGAGGAACATACTTCTTAATTCAGAATCTTTTTAGTGCCTTGTTTCATGGTCAGCAAGATTTTGTCCCGTGACCTTTTGTATATATGCATAAAAATAAACAATCGCGTAATCAAACTTTTTGATGTCTGAGATGGTTCACTTTAAATCTCGCTGATATAATCTGTCACGAAAAATTTCATGTTGTTTTGAACAGTGTTACAGACGAGATATGGGACGAAGTGTTCATTAAGTCCTATCGAGACGGGATTGATAACAAATCCTAAAAATACGCACTGGTGAAAGGATAGTTTAGGAAAATATGTTTAGGACAAGATTTGGAAAAAAAAAAGAAAGTCATAGACAGCGCGCTGTTCCGTTATATTCTTTCAGCTTGCACAATTAATATTTGTTTTTAGTAATGTGGTTTAGATGGACAATACCTCACGTAAACATGCACTGAGTACAAGACGGTGCATGCAACCCACCTATTGATCCCTTTAGCAATGGCAAAGTTCTTTGTAAATTAATCTCTAGGTCCAGGGCCACCGAGAGGCAGCTCGGGCCTGAGGCAATTTCGTTATGCGCGCCCCCTAATCGCAGAGCAGTCTAAAGTGCGTAAAGAGTGATACACTCTATGGGGTCTGGGGGTACGCCCCCTGAAAAATACAGAGTGACAACGCCTTTTATATCGCCGCAGAACGACCCTACAATAGTTTTTTGCATAAATAACTATATTATACCTCGGTGGTGCGAAGCTGGGAAACTGGAGTGGCCTCTTTAGAAAACTTTCAAACTCTTTTTGAAGTGATCAGAGGTGAGTATGAAGCTAAGAAACTTTCTCAATATTTTTCTAATCAACATTCAATTTTATGTTTTAACATGTTACAAATGTTCATGTAAATGTGGTGTCAAACAAGATTTTTTCATACTAGGGTTCATACGCATTATTAATACATTAGAACTGCGACGGAAAGAAGGATGAACATTATTTTTTCCTCGATTTGAGATTTTGTGCCTTATAAACGCCTGTTAAAAATGACCTAACACATTTCGATGAAATCTGAAAATCTTGCTTCCATTTGGAAGCAATAATGCATTAAAAGTGAGTTTTAAGCAAAAGTAGACAAGCGCTATCATCCTGAAAACAAAGCTTTAGGGATTTTGATCTATACACGCCTAAAACTACACTGCCCAAAACATAATTTTAGGAGCTCCTTTGAAATTTATGCAGATTGAAATTTCTTTGAAATCTGAAATTTCTGCAGTCCATTTTCACAGTAAAAGATCCTTCTCGCAATTACAAAGCTGATCATAAGCAGTGATATGTTCCATCGAAGTACGTACGTTATCGTTCAAAATAATGACGTTAAAATAAATAGGGGCACAGATTAGTACGGGGGGTACACGACTTGTGGATGGACGGGGGTCTGCCGCCCGGTTTTCAGAAAGCCACCCACTTCTAATTGCCAAAATTTGCCTTCATACCCACTTTTATGATGAATTTTGTCGGAAAACTACCCATTTTTANATCTTGGGATGCTGCGTTGCATCTGTTAGAAGCAGCAAACAAAAACTTGGTTGGTGGGGTGGAATCCAGGTGAGATAGGGTTAAGCAAAAGTAGACAAGCGCTATCATCCTGACAACAAAGCTTTGGGGATTTTGATCTATACACGCCTAAAACTACACTGCCCAAAACATAATTTTAGGAGCTCCTTTGAAATTTATGCAGATTGAAATTTCTTTGAAATCTGAAATTTCTGCAGTCCATTTTCACAGTAAAAGATCCTTCTCGCAATTACAAAGCTGATCATAAGCAGTGATATGTTCCATCGAAGTACGTACGTTATCGTTCAAAATAATGCCGTTAAAATAAATAGGGGCACAGATTAGTACAGATTAGCACAGATTAGTACAGATTAGTGGATGGACGGGGGTCTGCCGCCCGTTTTCAGAAAGCCGCCCACTTCTAATTGCCAAAATTTGCCTTCATACCCACTTTTATGATGAATTTTGGCGGAAAACTACCCATTTTTAACAATTTTTTGCTGATTTCAGCCAAACCGACCCATGTTTAAGGAAAATCTGCCGAAAAATGACCCTTGTTCAGAGAATTTTGGGCCAAAAACCAACCATATGGGCGGCACATACCCGTACCATCAACATGTTATGTACCCCCGGGACATTACTCATGTGGAAACTGCCCATCGGCTATAAAAACCGATGTACACTCCTCTTACTTCACTTCAGCGGCAGGAGCTCAACACCAAGTAATATTTCAATTGTCAACCAAGATATCTGGTAAGATACATAATTTTACTTTCATTACTGTCTCTGAATTCTTTCTTTCGTCACATCTCTTTCCACTAGACAGTACACTAGTTGTACATGTTCCATGTAGCAGGAGAGAAATAGCTGTCCAGCGTGTAGCGAAGTATGAATAGCTAGCTGTGGGATGAAGTTGCTTCGGATCTCAAAACACTGTTCAGAGAGTTAATCAACAATAAATCATTAGCAGTGTTCAAAATATTGCGAAACATTAATGTCACTCTGCTCCTTCTTTCTATCATCTTCATAAAGCTTGAGCTCGACGTCCCTAAGGTGTTTCCCAAATCCTTCAGTCCGAAAGTTTCTCCAATGTACAAAATTTCTCACTTTCTGCATTTAATGGCATAGATCAGGCCGGAGAGAAACTTTGATCGAGTAAAAAATTTCTTGAATTGCACATTTTCTTTATGGTATTGAATTTTGGACAATGCAGAAAATGCTTCTGTCGAGTTCAATAAAAAATATATAAAATAATTTATCAGAGTTTAGAATGTCTAATTTCTTGGCACTGACAAGGAAAGAATTGAAGAGATTTGAAGTAATTCGTAGTTATTGCTTTTAGTTTGCTAACTCATAATGTATACTCATAATGGTTAGCACTTGCTTTCATTCATAAGATCTCTCTGTTTCAGCAGTGTAACAAGGTGCAAGAATGAAGACCATTTCCATTCTGCTCCTCATTGGGCTATCAGCCTATTTATGTGGTAAGTACCAATATCATTTCACAAAAGACAGAATAAAGATAAACATTTTAAGTGAATTTTGAGTTCAGGCACCCGCACCTATCAGGAGATCATTGCAGTTTGCAGTTTACGCAGAACATAGATCGTCACCAGAAAATAGAACACAGTAAAATATTTTTAGCAGTAGAGCATTGTTGTTGGGAACACTAATAAAACATTTAGAGATGGTTTTGCTCTAAATAGTCCTTGAACATTTTGATCAGATATCTCTATGATATAAACTTCGTTTCACATCAGGAATTCTCATAAGAAACACAGCCTCGGATTATCAGAAAATTGCACAAAACTTGAGTACTTGAAATAACTATTCAACAAACTTCTTCCATTTCGTCTAGGGGGTCCAAAGCATATTTTGCTCGTGACTTGCCATGAATATTATTATTTTAGCATTATTATATCCTCTGCGAGATGTCAACGAAGCCAAAGGATATCCCTCACACATTTCCGGAAACTTCTAATAATTACTTTTGGAAACCTTTGGAACTCAAATATAAGAATTTTAAGAAACTTCAGACCTTAGGAACCAGACTCCAAAGAAACGAGAGCCTACTACTCAGGGTAAGTGCTTAGTCTCATTCTTAGTTTCGTAAGAATAAAAGCATTTCTTTTTCACAAACGCAGCAGCAACAAAAGAAGCAGCGGAGGAGACAGCTAAAGATGTTGTAGAACCCGCTGAGAACACCATTGAGACTGAAGAAACTGATTATGATGAGCTTGAGGAGGACCAAGTTGACAGTGATGAGGAGCCCTCTGAAGTTGAATCAACGGACGATGACCTAGATGAAAAAAGTATGTAATCTTATTTCTTTTGAAGGTTAACCCCAGCAGAAAATGACCCAGGGTGTTATTTAAATTTACGACAAGAGCCCCTTGCTTCGCTTTACAACTACAACAGCAACCACCCTCCACCGCTCAACAAGGACGCATGGTTAAACTGTTCAAACACCAGGAGAACCAATTGTTTTTTAACAAACTTGTTCCAAGCACCACTTGTGGTACAAACAATAACTTCTTAAGAATCTATCACTGCCACAATAAGTAAAACTGGGAACCGTTTGTCCGGCTTTTTAACATTAAGGTTAATTGTTAGAACAGTGGAAAATTCAATTAAAGAAAGTCTGAAGCGAGCAAACGAATCAACTCATAC
>REGM01000066.1:927919-939902 GCA_004194415.1 Aurelia aurita
CCCCCTATTTTATTTCTGTTCTGTACAACATAGAGCTATGAAACTTGGCATGTGTATAGTACATCATGAAATGAACCCAAAAATGGAATCTATTTTTAGATATGTCATGTGACCTGCACATGACGTCACAATGTTACATTTTCAAAATCATAAGGGTTCAGTACTAAAATATTTCAATCGCTGATTACTAGAAAACGAAAAGCAGTAAGGATATCAGTCCACTTTTTATGTATTCTGTGGTCAAATTGAATTTGCTTTCTAAAAAATATTTGTTAACAAATGATTACGTCATCACACAAAAATTCAAAGAATGTGCGCATGCGCATTGCAATAATACGGCGATTTACTCGTCCAAATTTAAAAATAAGTAGTTAGTTCGATAGAGCATCTAAAATAGGTCATATTCCTAGCTTTGCATTGATTTCCCACGTTCCCGGTAGATTTTATGAGGGTTTATTCAAAATTTGTGGTTGACTTCTTTTGAAAATGAATTTTGTTTACCCCCTGGAATGAATTTCATTTTTTTAAGAAATTTATTTTTGGGTGTAAGAAAGATAAAAAGTAAAAGTCAGAAAGTTACAGAGTGGTAAGTGCAGTTAGGACGGATATACAGCAGAAAATCTGCTAGGAGGGGCCAAATTTGCCCCCCGCCCCCTAGGCTTGATAGGGTTAAATGGGTTTTTTATACATATGAAAACGTGCACTTGTAAGGGATTCCTTTAAGCCTGAAAAAAATACCCCTCAGATTCTCATTCAAATAATTTTGCATTGATACATCTTGTACACATTTTCCAGAAGAAAATTAATATGCCCTCTTCACTTTATTCTTTTAGGATGCAACAAAAGCTTTAAAGACGAATTTGAAACATAAGTGCTTAGCATCGCTAGACGACAAGACTTATGATTGAAAACTTAAAAACTTTTGATTTAATAAAATCCAATAATAACAATAATTATCCGGCAAAGGATTCCATGAAAAAATCCAGTAAATTACATTTTGGACTCCAAGCGAATTTGGTTGGGGCCTCGTATGCAACTTGCTTCCGCCTTTGGACGCTTCCGCCTTCTTCTGGCATCCGTCTCAGAAGATGGCCTAAAAAATAAAATCAACATTCGGAATCGGCATCTAGATCGCCAAACATACTTGCTGTTGTCATGGCCGGTCGATCAATGAAAAATGGCGTTCGAAAAAGAGAAAACAAACCAACAAGACATCCAGTGAAGAGACCAGGCCCAGAAAATAGATCAAATATCATCTCCACCACCAGCACTAAGCGTGCTGTAATGTTGATAGCATTAGCGCTGGGATTGCTAGCATTATTGGGCCTATTTTTTACTCGTGGCTCGGCACAAAATGATCATTTATCGGCTAGTCAAGCAGATAGGAAGTCACGGAATGACAAAGAGAACAGACAAAGTAAAATTGATACTCCAAGAGAAGAGAAGCTGCATGAAGAAGACACCGCCACCGGAGAAGGTTAGGCCAGTTGTCGAATTCTCTTTTATAAATATAATTATAGTAGCCTATATAAAGAGAACATTTTTTCCCATTCTTGCTGTCTTGTCAAGTAAAGTTTCAAAGTTATTGCATGAAGTGAAGCATTCAGATTTTTGAGAAAATTATATGTTATGAAAATAATTAGAAATATTCATTGGATTGAAGTTTGTATTAGGGGACCATTGGCATTATGAAAATAGGTCAATTTGACCTTGTTAATACTATCCCTCCCTTAGGGGTGTTTTTCAGAAGTATTTATCTAATTTTTATTGAAATTATAATGTATCTATTTTTAGCTTTTGAAACATTGCAACTGTTCTTATTATTTAGTGGCAAATTGATACATACATACATGCGTTTTAGAATTTTCATTTAGAAGGCGTTGCGTTGCAGATTTGATTAGCACTTTGCAACTTCGGCGATTTCAGCGCTTGTTGGTGCTAAAACTGCAACTTCACCTTTGTGATCTTTCAATTATGGATACTGTATTTTCTTTATCCCATTCAGTAATTTTTTGTGCAGACAGGTCTATGGCAACCGGCAACAGATGCCTACATTCAAGATGGTCTCAGGAGGGGGAGCGGGGTATTGTTACCAAGATCCTTTGCATTCTACAATTTTACAAATCCACAAATCAATCTATCAAACTTCTGTGTGATGCAAAGAATTATGCTAAAAGTTCCTCTTCGGTATCTTAGTTGCATTCATAGGAGAAATTTTAGTAGGAAATAGGGATGAATTTATGTGTGCTGTAATCTCGAATGGAATCCAATGTAAACTCCATGCTGAATATTTATGTATGCCAACACAATAGGAGAGCAATGCAAAAATCAAACTCCACACCAGAGATCTCTGGTGTATGATGCATGGATTCTATAGTTACATTACTTTAGTCATGTATCTTTTTTTTTTTTTAGTCTATGCGTATTTGCCTGTATCCTTGTATTTTAATTTACCTGTAGTTATTTAAATTGTTGTAAGTTATTAAATGTTTTAGTATTTGTATCTAGTGGAATTTAAATCAATGAAACTAAACTGAACTGAACATAGGGCTCTAACATAAGTTTGCTTAACTGCATTTCTTTGGGTACTTATATCTTCAAATAATATTCTTACAGCTAAAGTTGCTGATCAATCTATGAGGATTCCAAAAGAAGCATTACATTTCCAGTCATCAATTCACAAAACTCTCTTGCCTGTATCAATGAATGTCGATGGAAGAAAAATAGAATGGAAAGAAATTCATCACAAACATAAAGAAAGTAATGTTCATGTGTATGTTGCTGACAATTTTCTGTCAAAAAATGAATGCAATGGTTTAACTGGTGCACATTACAGCCATGTTAAAGAAACTTCAAAACAATCTCCGATAGTTTGTTTTGCAGGAATTAAAACCATGAACAAATATTTGAAAGAACTTGGATATCGTAATAAACCTAGCATCTCAGATTTCACCAAGGGAACTCTGTGTGTGAATGAAACTTTTTCAAAGAAGATAGCACCAAAGTTTAGTTATAGCTACAGCACTGCTTTCTACAGGGGAGAAAGTAAGTTTTCAGAGACTTTTGAGGAACAGGTAGAAAAAGCTACTGGCTTAGCAAGATCACATGGAGGAAAGTTTCAGATAACATCATATCAGACTGGTGTAGGTAATAAAGTATTTTATATTATGATATTGTGTTATTTATTTAGTTTCATGTGACCAAAATATTCAATCATTTGAAGGACTGAAAAGATCTCTGCACTCTGCAAAAATCAAATTGAGACAATATCTAAAAGTTCTTGTAATGTTGTTTGTAGCATTATTTCAAACCTTTGAAGTTCTGAATCAATAGAAATAATTATTAACACCCCTTATACAGTACCTGTTATACAAGTTGCTCATTATCATGCCATGAAGTTGAGCATAAGGCTAAAATTGTTCATGTCTTTAAAAAGGTGGATGTAAAATCCTATTACATTTTTCTTTGAATTGAATGGCTTGAAATGAACTTAGGCTATTTTGCTGTAAATCTGTCCTGGAAATTTTTTGATATCTGGATTATTTTCAAAATGAAGGCATCTTTGGAAACTGCATCTTTCGGTTTAAATTCTATAGCATTCAGGGGTAGCATACTTTGGAACAGTACACCTGATGTGAATAAGAGCAGATAGCACATCTCCGTTTTTGGCAAAAAGATAAAATGTTGGGCTGGGGAGGGTTGCAATTCTAAAATTTGTAAATAAATTAGTTGGTATGTATTAGTTTGTGTTTTATAGCGCAAATGACACCTTTCTTTGTCCAACTGTAAATAAAGTGATTATTATTATTATTATTATTATTATTATTATTATTATTATTATTATTATTATTATTATTATTATTATTATTATTATTATTATTATTATTATTATTATTATTATTATTATTATTATTATAGGTGTTTATATCTTTGTTGAAAGAATTCATGAAATATTTTGACAAAATTAAAATCATCGTAAATTCTTAATCAATAGAGGAAAAATGATACAATATTCACAGGGAAACCAGATTAACTGTTGATTTTTGTAGTTTTTGTTATTTGGTAATTTATTCTATTTTTGTATTAAATCAACCTCCTGTTATTTTCCGTGATTCTATTGTGCTGCGCAGCGAACTTCCACTGCCAAGGAGCGAAGGGAAGGAAACTGCGAAGGAGCGTGCGAAGCGAGGGCGAAAAAATGCGAAGGAGCGAGAAGCGAAGGAGAGGAGAAGGAAAAGACAANATAGCATTCAGGGGTAGCATACTTTGGAACAGTACACCTGATGTGAATAAGAGCAGATAGCACATCTCCGTTTTTGGCAAAAAGATAAAATGTTGGGCTGGGGAGGGTTGCAATTCTAAAATTTGTAAATAAATTAGTTGGTATGTATTAGTTTGTGTTTTATAGCGCAAATGACACCTTTCTTTGTCCAACTGTAAATAAAGTGATTATTATTATTATTATTATTATTATTATTATTATTATTATTATTATTATTATTATTATTATTATTATTATTATTATTATTATTATTATTATTATTATTATTATTATTATTATTATTATAGGTGTTTATATCTTTGTTGAAAGAATTCATGAAATATTTTGACAAAATTAAAATCATCGTAAATTCTTAATCAATAGAGGAAAAATGATACAATATTCAAGAAAACCATAGTTTATGAGGGCATGAGGGTCTACAATATGGTAGCAAGCAGAAATATGTCGCTCTTCTGGTTTAGGATTTAGAAATTTGATGACGTCACACTCCTCAAATATAATGAATGTGGCCATTTTGAAAATAATCAAGATATCAACAAATTTCCGAGGCAGATTTACAGCAAAGTACCCCATGTTCCTTTCGAGCCATTTAATTCAAAGAAAAATGTACCTCCAATGTTGCCCGAGCTTTTCAGGATAGAGTTACGCAATATTATAGAATGTTTTTGTCACACAAAAGCAAAGAGAAACGCTTTATCGGACTTGATCGGACTTGATCACTTTATCCGAATACTATTAGTTAATTATTATTTCGGTTTGAGCTATATACTATCTATAAAATAACTCTGAATTTTTTCAGATTGGTTCATTTTTGAAGCAGAGGATATAAAATTACGCTTCATCTTTCCCTATTAGGGTATACTGGGGTAAAATGGGTAAGCTGGGGGTAAAATTGGTAAGGCAAAAATCAGGGCCGTAGAAAGCAGCTGCAGATTGGGAGAGGGGCTTTTGTTCTCAAAACCATAGAGAATAATACATATAATTTATTTTTGTGACGTAGCACCATTGTTTTCAAAATTATTGGGGGGCACGAGCCCCCCTGCCCCCCGCTTCCTATGGGCCTGGCAAAAATATGAATGAATTTTTGAAAAACTTCATATACAGATTTTATCCACCTACATCTGTTGGGAATACCCTCCTTGAAGTATTGAATGTTGATTGAACAGTTCAGGATCTACCGTTTTTGGGCAATCAACATTACCCATTTTATCCCCAGCCTACCCATTTTACCCCTGCAGACCCTATCAGACGTTTTTATATTGTTAACAGTGTTACAAGAAAAACATCTATATGTTTAGTAATGGTTAGGGGGGATCCAGCTCGAAGTTGAAGAGGGGCAACCTGCAGAGAGGGCGCCAAAAATATAATAGAAAGCAAGCCCGAAAATTTTTGAACTCGTGGTTTTTCTAAACGAAAATTCTTACATTTTTCTAGTAAATAACGCCTTGATTTGTATGTTTTTCCCACATTCTGATCGAAACTGTTATAAAAGAGTGCGATAAGGTCACGATGAGGGGTGCACTTCTAGCCAAAAAGGAGACGCCAAGCTGAATTTTTATCGTGAAGGGGGCAGTTGCCCCCACTTGACCCCTAAGTCCGCCACTGGTTTGGTTCCAATTTTTATAGCTAACTTGGACAAAACTCTTTTCTTGCAGGCTATAAGAATCACACTGACTGCACGGAAGATGCAGACATAAGAGACAGATTTGCTACCATCTTGGTTTATTTACAAGATGTCAAATCCGGTGGCGAGACAAAGTTTCCTAAACTAGGAATTAGCATTAAGCCAAAGAAGGGTCGTGCTCTTGTGTGGAACAACATGAGACCAGATGGTTCATGTGATCCCATGTCGGTACATAATGCAGCAAAGGTCATAAATGGGCACAAAGTTATCATCCAGAGATGGTAAGTCATAGCACTCCAGGTTGCCCAAAGCCGACACTCGTCTGATATCGTAATGTTTCATAAACTTTCTCAAATATTTTCATGGTGCAAATTGGAAATTCTTTTTGGCTCAGTTTTATTAATCAAATCAAATCATCATTACTTAAAGTTGGTGTAACATAGTTCTAAGAAACTAATTAATACCAACTATTTACAATACAATATACAAAGATATACCGGGTGAGTCAGAAAAAACGTGGGGTGTTTGCCAATTTCTGTTGATGCAGTTTGATTTGCAAATTATTTTTCTTTAAAGTCATTGAATAGAAGAAAAGCCAACTTAGATATAAAAATTTATTTGGTCGAAATCGGTCTTTCCGAGCTATTTTAATGAAGTCGTGTTTAGCAAGATTGCTAAATAGGCCTTCGATTAGATTTATATTCATGCACGCGCGACCTTCCCGGCGACCTTCTAAACCATGACAAAGATATTGTTCTCTACCAAAATATTGAAACAAAGCATGCATTGTGTTAGAGCACAAAAGGAAAAATTAATGTTATTTATGTTGTATGCCTTGGGGACTAGTCATTTAAAATTGTCATTGTTAGCAAGCTGAAAGTTCTTTTACAAGCGATACATTTCACTAAAATGGCTATATCTCAAAATTGCAAATAAATAAGGAAAGAAGTGACCGATTCTAACATTCTAACAAACTAAATTTTTTATAACTAATTCAATATTTCTTCTGCAATTTAAAACTGAAACACTCTCGATTTGACTTGTTTTTCACCAGAATAAGGCTTTCTAAACGCCCCACGTTTTTCTGACTCACCCGGTAGAAAATCATACGGTATTTACAAGTTACATAACTTATGAACACGCTACATACAGATTTTACAATTACATTTTTCACCCGTCCAGGCTTTTATATTTCTTGTAAAGCTTGCAACTGTCCAAATGCTGGTAGCAGTGGCGTGGTGGCTCCAAATTGGCTGGGGGGCACAACCAATTTTGGCAGCCCCCCCCCAGAAAACTGTGATAATTGTCTTTTGTACAACATATCCAGACTTTAAAAGCTAATTCTTTCTCCTGACAATGCGTTGAAACCAAATGATGACAATTCCTTGACAGCCCATTTGAACAAATATCATACAGTTCGGGGAGGGGCTAAAGCTCAGGGCGAGCGGAGCGAGCAACAATTTTTGAGACCACGCCCTTTAAATCGTTGGAAAAAGTCACTCTTGTGAAAATGTCACCTTTTAACTGAGAAAAAGGAACGCAATATTGAGAGGCTTCTCGGGCAAATTTTTGCAATTAGAGTATCAAAATCTCGAAGAAATGCCTTGTTATATAAGTAAACCAATGAAAATTGCACGATTGATTAGCTTTCTTTCTCTTTTGCACATATGGTGAAAATTGATATTTACTGGGCTCTGGCCCCACAAAAGTAGATTTAGCGATTCTAAATCCCAGGAGAATTAAACTTCAGAGTGAAATTTTCGGCTTCAAAAACACTATTGATACACTAATGTCGTTGAAGTGAGGCAAGGAATGTACAAATGATATCAAAGTCCTAAACCCCCTTCCTGAAGACTGAAGCCCACAATAGCACCTACCATTCTATTTTCCTACATGCGACGGGCATGTTTGATTTCAATTTACAAAGAAAATCAGTTGTAGAAGATATTCCAAGACAATTTTCCTTGACTTTAGCTTGGTTCACACTAGAGCAAAAACGCGCTAGAATTGGGATAGTGATAGCGAGAGTAAGAGCATTCTCTATGCACACTTTAAATGCATTTTTAGTGAGTTATTGCTTCTAAATATAATTACTTTACATTTTTAGAGAGTTATTCCATCAAAACATTTTCAAAGGCGCCTTTTTAAATCTCAAATTGAGACAAAATAAGTTCGACACTTTTTTCTTCGTATTTCCAATGCATTCTAATGCTATTTCACTTTAGTTTGAACCAAGCTTACGTTCGGGCTTTTGGCGCCCTCTTAAAACGTTGGGCGCCTTCGGTGCCCCCAGCTTTTCACGTCGCTGGGGGGCGAGTGCCCTCCTGCCCCCCGGTCACCACGCCACTGGTTGGTAGCTCCTTTACTTCATCGCAAAGAGAGTTCCACAATAGGCTTCATCTGAATGAGAGCGACTCCATGCCAAATTTATTACATTAATAACGTGATCATCAATCATAGCTTTCAAAATTTTATTTGGACTACACAGTTGAACCTCGCTAACTAAAACTCTCAACGGAGATGCACATTTGCTCGAGTTGCTGGAGTTACACATACTTAGGGCCTGATTATATGAGAGTTTTCAGCCCGTTTGTAACTTTAAACGGGCTGAAAAGTCAGCCTGGTGTTGCGGTCAAAGTGTTGCAAAAACAAAGTTGCGATTACATGATAAAAGTTTCAGCCCGCTTTTAACAAACGGGCTAGGAATTTTAGCGCGACCAAACAGGTTGAAAAATTCCATATAATCGCAAATCATAATTTTTAACCGGGCTGAAATTTCTGGAGCATGCGCATGTAATTTTAAAATGATTTTGAAATGATTTCACGTGCAAAATATGGATTTCAGCCTTGGTTGAAACTACCATATAATCGATCCAAATTTCAGCCCGGTTAATGTTATAAACGGGCTGAAAACTCTCATATAATCAGCCCCTTAGTTACGCTAAGTAAGGGGGATATCAGTTAATTAACTGATTAATGAACAAATTAACTAATCTAATTAAGGGGAAGTACTGGATTGTATGCGAGATATTGAGGGGTTCAAAATAGATAGTAGTGTTTAGAGTTTTCGATGTTCAACTGTTTAGCTTTGAAAGGCACAGTACTTCGTTGATAAACAATGCTCTCCTCCTATTTTCCTATCCTATCATATGCAAATTGCTAAAAGAAGCCAAATTATTGCAACAATTTATCTGAAATTTGGTAGCATATTTCAAAATGAAGTACGTTGAAGGCTGTAGTTGTTGCAAGGTGAATTTTGGTACAAGTGAAAAGCTTTGGTCGTCTGAAAAATTTATGGTAAATTAAATACTAATTCCTTGCGAAAGGGCATTCATAAGGAGTTTATCCCTAAAAGCTATCACTACTGTTACTTCCTGTTTCATGCTTTCATCCTGTTTGGAGACTGGGACTGGGACTAGTTACTACGCAGAAACGCAGAGGAGCTTTGTATTCTTGCGAAGAAATCTGCAAGGCTGTATGGTTCAAATCCAATTATGGCTCCTGATTTTCTCTTTCTAATTATTTTCTAAAAGCTCAAAAATTTGCTCTCTCGTCAAGATGGATATTTGTAATGTGAATATTTAATCAATTCCTTAATTCCCCAAATGCTTCCTTTCATTGTCAACAATGATCTGCTTGAAAGTTTAATGTGTTTCTACTGTGTTCCTAATTTGAAGGACGCCGTTTTTCCACGAGCTAATCAAATTTCTTGAAAAAGTCGCTTCGCGAAAATATTTTCGCCTTTGCCTTTCTTTGTTTGTCTCCTTTTCTACTCGTTATGCAGGCTTGGGCTGTACTGTCCTAAATCGACCTCGCTGTAAGATGATGTTGTCGTCACCATTTGTTAAACCAACCGCCAAGCTTTCCGCCCGAAATAGAGTTCTAACCAGGGAGAATAAGTATTCTTCCTTGTTCTAGCGCTACGCTCGATTCCTAGCGCGTGATTACACAGTTTTGCGAGTGTAAAATGTGCTGAAGAATTGAGCCACTTTCTTTATTTGATACTACCTATTTCCTTTCAGGTATTACTACAAAAGCTTCTTTTCACTCGGCAAGGCACCTCCCGAGCCTGAACTCCCAAAGCGGCAGAAGTTTCAACCAAGAGTCTCCTGTGATGAATATGAAAATGGAAGTTGTAGATGGTATGACGAATGGGGCTATGATCATTTAATTGAATACAATCTACTGCAACGTAATCTTGTGTGAATATAATTTCTCAGATTTGTAAACGAAAAGGCCGTGTCAGTTTGGTCAAGTGTATATTTGCGAAATATCAGCCAATTGCAGTGAACCAAGGATAACTTTATGATGGAAAAGCTAACGTTTGGAAATTTATATCATCAAAAGGATTTCAACGTTCGAGTAACCAGGCCACGGATGTAAACGAAATAAAACGTAAAATTTGCGCTGAAAAATAGGTAGGTAACTCAGTCGTTGTCCACGCGAAAAGGGGTTTCCAAGAGAAGAAACGAGTATATATCGAAAGAAGAAGGACATATCTAAACATTTGTCAATGACTGTATTTGTAAAACTGCTGCCTTGGTTTAATTGAAGATGAGTTACATTTCCTCCTTGTATGCCCGGCCTATGGTACCCTAAGATCGAACCTTTTATCACATACTTCGGTCGCGCCCCTAACAACTATCTTACAGTTCCAGGAGATCATGAGCTCTAACGATAACGACACAATAGCCGCCCTAGCATTGTACCTCGTCCAAGCTAACGATATTAGGGAGCACGAGCCCGATAACACTAGCCTGATTTACTATTTGCCTGGATGTACACATTTGAATTAATGTTTGCTAAATTTAGTCCTATATTCTGTTCTGTTACGTTTAATTTAATTTTGTTGATTAGCTGCGTTTAATTTTGTTAATTTTATTTCTTGTTAATTTATTTTATATATACTATATGTAGTGCATTGTAGCAATTGATGATGATGGTTAAAAATCTTGTATCTTTTTGGTGCAATTCAAACATTTATTGTTCGGCTTCTTAATTGATTAAGGGCCTGTTTACATGGGAGTTTTCAGCCTGGGCTGAAATTTCGAGACGCATTGGCGCGGAGAAGGCGAATATGGAGAAGGGAAAATATGGAGAAATTCTGCTCTCCAAGGTGAAAATGGAGAAATGTGATTATATGGTATTTAAACCCATTGTAACAGCTAATTATCACTGAGAGATAACGTATTGTCATAAATCAATGCAAAATTTGAACTGTTTATAGGGTCCATTTTCTAGATTTGTATTGCTGTTCTTTCCTTTTACTCATTTTGCTCGACTTTGATGCTAAGAAATTTGCAGAATGACAAATATTTACATTCACTTCCGGGGTCTCGGGGTCTTGGGGTCTGGGGTCTTGGGGTCCAGTGAATAAAACATGCCCGTCTGGACAGCATTAGATTCCTTTTATTTGACATTGATTTATGACAATATGTTATCTCTCAGTGATACTTAGCTGTTACAATGGGTTTAAATACCATATAATCACACTAGGAAGTGAAAGCGCTCGCTTCGCTCGCGCTTCAACATTCCTAGCTCCTGCGGAGAGCTCGAAATACTCAGTGTTGATAATCTGTAAAGTCTCTTTTTAGACATTCGACTTCCTATCCGCGAGAGTTCTGATCGGCTACCGTTGCCACCAGGCATTAATTTAAGGAATTTTCATCACTGCACAAAACAACGTAAATCGCAGTTTTCCGGTCAAAAGGGTGTGGCAAAAGGGTGTGGCAATAGGTTTGGCAAGTTTCCTTGTGGGCAGAGACAAGTAATATTTCCGATGTAATATTTCCGTGCACCGGACAGCATAATTGTCACAAATTTCTGTGCATCATTAGTTAGTTATGCACTATGAAACCAGGGGGAAGCCAGCCACATGGGCGGGAAGTGCATACATCTAAGTGGTCCAAGGAGGCTCCCCTGGAAAATTTTGTAAATATGACCTCTAGAATGGCCTAGAATCAGCTAATTCTTCTTTTTTTAAGCAAGGGAGTTTGCAGTTTGTCATGCAACTAATTTGCTGACACATGGGCAAAACTTAATTTAATATTAGTCCGTGATATTCTGTTGTAGAAACT
>REGM01000066.1:950765-972835 GCA_004194415.1 Aurelia aurita
TTGTAGGGGTCTAAGAGCTCGGCGTTCGCGGCTAAAAGCAGGCCAGCTCTTATATTATCATACGCTGGGCATATTGCCAAAAAGTGAAATTCGTCTTCAACTAGGTTCAGCTGGCACATCTTGCAGAGACGCTGTTCCACTTCTAGGCCTTTGTGTCTCCCCACCTCAATCAAAAGTGTATGGTCACTACATCTAAACTTACTCAGTACTTTTCTATGTTCAAAAGTTAAATCTTTAGTCAAGTAGGTTTCTTGTTTAAAATTAGATTTAAATGTCTTATAAGTACGTAGTTTACTGTTCCGATTAGAGTTTAGACAAGCTAGGGATACTTCCGAATGCCAATATCTCTTAAAAAGTGCTACTGATTTGTCTTTTAGCTTCCTACATACGTCTTTTTCAGAGAAACTAGAAGGGTTATTCCAAATTGATGATAGGCCTAGTAGATTCAGTGTTGTTTTAACGGTATTTAACCAGTTTGATAAATTATCTGGTAGAGATGTAGATTCAAGGAATGCCTTTTTGATCAAGGTATTATCGTCTATTTGCGCGGTTCTGTGCCAGAATTTTATGACTCGCAGAATACTATTTAGTGTTGAAGGGGTAGCGCCTAAATCACCATATACAGCTAAGGTTGACGTGTTTCGCTTTAAACCTAGGATTAGTTTCGAAAATTTTAATTTAGGCTTTTCAGTAGATGAGTCTAATAAGTATTTGCAGAATAAGTTAGGGTCTTTCAAAATAGAACTTAACTGGTGGTGAGAAAACGCTCCCCATACTTCACTACCATAGAGTACTATCGGTTGTATAAGTTTGTCAAATAGATTCATAGACGTTGATACTCCTAAATTAAATTTGAATGCAGTGTCAACGAGAGGATACATTGCCTTATTTGCTTTATCTCTAAGTGTTTGGATAGCATTAGAGAAAGAGCCACTTATAGAGAACGTAATGCCAAGATAGCTGAATTCCTTCACCATTTCAAGAGGTTGGTCAAGGTAGGAAAATGTGTTCTCTGTGATCAGTCTGCCAGTTGGATTAAAGACCATTGTCTTGCTTTTTTTTAAACTTACAGTTAGGTCCCAGTTTTGAGCGTAAGTTCCAAGGGTGTTTAGACAATTTTGGAGGCCCTCGGGAGACGTGGAAAGGAGAATGAGGTAATCAGCATACAGGAGGTGGTTGAGTTCCATGTCCATAAGAGAAACAACTAATTCATCTTTTTATTTGACATTTGTTACTACTTTTTATTTTGTTTCTCGTTTCTTCACTTTCAATTTTGACATTTTGAATATAATGTTGAGCATTATTTTTGCAAAAATTGTTATTTCTTTTGTTTTTACATGGTTGTTCTACTTACGGCCAAAATTCGGCCAACTTTTGCTTTTTCGGCCAGAACATTTTTTGGCGGCCAAGGGTTTTGAAAAACGACCAGAATCGAGAAATTTGGCCGTCAAAACGGCCAAATGGCAACCCTGTTCCCTGATTCCTGTGGTAAATTCGAATTGATTACGAGGCTGAGGATAATTTTGTCGATAAAGTTGAATGAGAGGAGGCGTAAAATTCAGTCCAACAATTTATGAAAATAACAAGGGTTTCTTGCACTATCTCGAGGGAGAACTACTAAGCAGAAATGGCTGCAAGGGTAAGTATGCTTGAAACAATGAACTTAGGAAAGAAAAATATCACAAAACAGATGGAATCCGTTTTGTTTACATCGGCCGCCATTTTATTTTTAGGCCCATTTTGGTATTGCGTCAGGCCCCGCAGCGCATCGAGTTTTGATTTCGTGATAACTTGCACGTATGAGACAGAGTATGTAGAGTTTTCATACTTGGTCATTGAGAACGTTGACTTTGATGTAGTATTGATTGGTACTAACTGATAATGAATAACTTTTGATTATGACTTATGTATATATGTATGTTGTGAAAAGCCCACCCATGCAGGGCACACTTTAATTTCCCCCAACAAGATTCAGATTCAGAACAAGATTCAGATTCAGAACATGATTCAGATTCAGACAAAGTTCATAATATAATAACAATAACACAAAATGTAAAAGTTAGATACAAACCAAAACTAATTTACTGATTAGAACACTGCATTAGCTTTCTTTTGGCCAGTCTGCAGAGTATGGCAGTTCTCGACGAGATCTCGCGCGTGCAGACCAACGAGGCATTGGCGTGTCGGTGTTGACGGCCTTTGGTTCCTTTGTTTTTAAAGTAGAGAACAAAACATCTCGTTCAAAATCAGCGTGCACACAAAAATTTAGTAAAAAATCTTGTGCGTGCAGTTGCCACACTCTGCAGACTGGTCTTTTGGGGGGTCGTACGATTTCACACCTCTTGGGGGCTTTCCAGGAAAATGGGGAATAGGTCCTAATGTGTACAAACAGTAAGTATGCCTTTGTACATTTACCCTGGTCTGTTATCGGAAAACATTGAGATTTCTCAATCAAAACTAATTTACTGATTAGATCACTGTATTACTATTAGCTTTCTT
The DNA here is from genome assembly GCA_004194415.1 of Aurelia aurita. Lineage (NCBI taxonomy): Eukaryota > Metazoa > Cnidaria > Scyphozoa > Semaeostomeae > Ulmaridae > Aurelia > Aurelia aurita. The sequence goes on from REGM01000066.1 coordinate 953,265, forward strand.
TTGAGGGGTCGTACAGTTTCACACCTCTTGGGGGCTTTCCAGGAAAGCGAGGAATAGGTCCTAAAGTATACAAGCAGCAAGTAGGCCATTGTACATTTACCCCCGTCTGTTATCGGAAAACATTGAGATTTCTCAATCAAAACTAATTTACTGATTAGATCAGCTGTATTAGCTTTCTTTTGAGGGGCCGTACAGTTTCACACATCTTGGGGGCTTTCCAAGAAAACGAAGAATAGGTCCTAAAGTATACAAGCAGCAAGTAGGCCATTGTACATTTACCCCCGTCTGTTATCGGAAAACATTGAGATTTCTCAATCAAAACTAATTTACTGATTAGATCACTGTATTAGCTTTCTTTTGAGGGGTCCTACAGTTTCACACATCTTGGGGGCTTTCCAGGAAAACGAGGAATAGGTCCTAAAGTATACAAACAGCAAGTAGGCCCTTGTAAATTTACTCCCATCTGTTATCGGACAACATTGAGATTTCTCAATCAAAACTAATTTACTGATTAGATCACTGTATTAGATTGCTTTTGAGGGTTCGGACGGGGGTAAATATTTCGCATTATTACCAAACATAATTCTGTCTTGATTATACACATACTGTATTTACATCAATAGCCAAATATTGCATGATAATTGCTGTTTATTTCATGGTGGAATGTCATGATGATACATTGTTCAAATGCTGTGTTTATTGTCTGTTTCCACTTTGTGCAAAAGCCTATACTCCGCACTTACTGACTATTGTTATTGCTTGTTTAATAAATTTGAGGTCGCTGATCACGAATATCTCGATGAAATCTTCAAGAAATTGCTGTGAGCCTCGTTATAACCTCTCAAAAGTCAGATTCTGGCTCCAAAAAGTGGTTCGGAGGTATGGGCCAAGCGTTGCGCTTTCCTTTGTGATTCTCATAGGTTTGACGTCATAGGTTTGTCAGTCTTACAAAGAGCATCTCAAGACAAATATTTCCCGTAGTGATGATAATGATCATACGAAATTCATACGCCCCAGAAGAAGCAAAGTTCCCGCGACGAAGATAAAACTGCTGTCCTTATGCGGTGATCCACCATCGTTTCGACTTGGAAGGCCGTGATCGAATTTGATAGTAATGATCAAATAAAGACTTTTGCAGTTTGTTTTCGCCCATTTACTGGTTACAAGACATCACTTGCAGTAAAAGCAAAGCCTTTTTCACATTTTAGACACAAAACAACGTGGCAGGATGAATATAAGTGCGAAATTTTAAGCAATTCAAGGCTTCTTTGAATTTGAGTTATGGCTTAATTCTCAGTAGGCCCACATTACCCCACTTAGTAAAAAAATATGCAGAAAATAATTACCGCTTCAATGACTTTGAAATAAACGTTATTTCACTTGTAAAAGACCAAACTTTCACCTCATGTACATTTAATGGACTAGAAAAGCAAAATAACAGTGGCAGGGGAAAGTTCTTCTCGGCTTTGAAATTGCTCCACAGTAGGCCGTTCACCAAAATTATTTTATAAAACGAATGAGATACATCTAATACCCCATTCACACTTGAAGTTAAACCAGCTTAAAATAAACCAGGTTATCGAATGGGGCCTTCTAATTGGTCAATCAAAAAAATCGAATGAATTTGATTGGTTGAAATCTAACCTGGCTTAAGTAAAGCTGGTTTAACGGTGTCAGTGTGAATGCGGTATAAGACGAATGTTTTATATAAAAAGGCTTCTTATTATGTAGACATTACAAGAAAAATAGCCAAGCTTTCTTCAATTTGACGAGGAAGAATATTTTTAGCAAAAAGCTTAATAGACCTACTTTACCCCGTAGACCCACATTACCCCCCACCCTACCCTATGGAAGTGTATGGATGTGTGCGAAAGTAAGAGGTTTAATCTGATGAATATCGAAGGAAAACATGGAAAAATCATATGAAGCTACCGATGAGCATGTACCTAGTTTTTTTCAATACTCTAGTTCGGGGATCAGTGCGATTGAAGTGCAAATACAGGAAGCTTTCGCGGAGAAAGGCGACGAATGCTCAATACGGCCTAACGTAGACATGGAGAACGAAGAGGGGCGAAAAGAAGAGAAAGCTGTCGGAGGATTCACGTGCTGTGTTCCTGAATGCTTTAGTAATAGTAAACGGAATCCAGAGCTTTCGTTCTACAATTTTCCCAGCGGAAATAGTACAGAAAAGCAGGAACTGCGTAAGAAATGGCTGCACATGATTTTGCGAAAGGACTTCAAGGACCCGGCACTTTATTGGGGGGGGGGGGGCAAATGAATAACATCCCCACTATTGCTCCAAAAACCAAAAACAAGAAAGAGCAGAAACAGAGGACAGCAAATAAATCAAGGAACAGAGAATTCTTGCCAACATGGCAGAGTCACCTTCGTTTTGCTATGTTTACGTTCGGCTGTACTGAACATTCCTCACCTTCCTCTGTGAAAACTTCCTGTATCTTCACTTCAGTCGCACTGATCCCAGAACTAGAGTTTTGAAAAAAACTAGGGATATGATCATCAGTAAATTCATTAGATTTTTCCATGTTTCCTTGGGTATTCATCAGATTAAACCTCTTACTTTCGCGCACATCCATACACCTCCATACAAATCACACCACAAGAACAGATGCTTTAACTACTAGTCCCAGAATTCAACGCGCGCCTCATGGGTGATGATGTAATTATGGGAAAGGCCTATTGCTTGACAAACAGTCTTTTCCTTGTTCAGCACAAGATGTTTTGAAATTTTTAGGGACGACATTGCTTGGCAAGACAATCTATGTTTGACAAACAATGTTTGCTCGTTTGACCACGGCTTAAAACACAAGATATATGGCAACAGAAAAAACAGTTTTATTTTCGTTTGCATGAATCAGCAGCGTTGAATATACTGGTTATATTTAATTAGTAGTAAAAACGGTAGCTACCAAAATTAAAAGAAAAAACAAGCTTAAGAGTTCGACAGTCCGGTAAATGCCTACTCAACCGCGGCGATCAACTTCTTCTGCTGCGGGAATATCTTCTGCCTCACTAAATATCTTGGCTAGAGTCTTTTTTGCCATACGCATACGATTGTCTTTTGCTGACAGCACGTCTTCTGGGGACAACAAGTCTTCTTCTTAAAAATAGTTTCTTTAAGGAAACATTGCCCCATTCATCTCTGAGTTGCGTAAATGCGAATACCATTCTTGTTTTGTCGTACTTTTACCAAGGAGGCAAGCAAGCCCGCTGTAAAATATCACGTTCCCGCCGAACCCACCCTTATGGCGAGATTACCTTATCGTAGTTTCCAGTATTTAACCAGGGTAGTGATTTAACGTAGTATGTTAAATGGACCCTAAATCATTGAACTATTGGACTTTAGTATTTGCTCTATGGCTCATACGTATTATTATGAATTAATTGAAATGCATACTCCGGAGGTGGCGCCCCCGCAATCGGTGGCTTACTGCCATATACTTCAAAAATTCCAGTGTGATTTCATAGATCGTGCATAACTTACAAACAAGGTCTCTGGAATAACCACTTTTTGCAGCAGGGAGTGACCCCTGGTTCCGTGGCCTAAAAATATATTGTGTTTCTTGCTAACAGGATTGGGGGTTCTCGCGTAGAGANACGTATTATTATGAATTAATTGAAATGCATACTCCGGAGGTGGCGCCCCCGCAATCGGTGGCTTACTGCCATATACTTCAAAAATTCCAGTGTGATTTCATAGATCGTGCATAACTTACAAACAAGGTCTCTGGAATAACCACTTTTTGCAGCAGGGAGTGACCCCTGGTTCCGTGGCCTAAAAATATATTGTGTTTCTTGCTAACAGGATTGGGGGTTCTCGCGTAGAGACACTGCAACCTCATCCTGGGCTAAAATAAACAATATTTTCTACAGCAGGGAGTGACCCCTGGTCTGTGCACGGCAGGGAGTTACCCCTGGTTCCGTGCCTAGAACATATTCTGGACTAGATCTATGTCTTCACACTGGCCAGCTGGAGCTTTTTCCACTAGTTATTGGCGCCCCTCAATCTCGTGTGCATTTCCGTATTTTCTCCATTTACACCGGTATTTAGAATTCTGTTACATTTAGCATAGCCCTGCTTGCAGAGCCATGTTTCCATATATTAATGCTGCTGGAAAACATGTTTTATCTTTGCCTTGCGTCTGAGTACAAGGTATTGAAGATCTTTTTCCGGTATACCCGCCCTTATTCTAGGAATATGGAAAAAATTAACTGGTGAATTTCTCTTTCGTGGCTAATTTCACAGATGATTTCAAAGCTGATTCCACAGCGAATCTCACCACTGTTTTACCTGTGCCCCCTCCGTGATCGCTGCCTAAATAAAAAATTGGCCTAAAACAACTGTTGTTATTCTCGAGATCGCCGAGTTGTTTTTAAGCAGAACCTATGTCGAAACTGCCGTTTATATTAGTCATCTTCAGATGGATCAAGCAGATCTCTTTCGATTGAATCTTGTGGGTAAGATGACAAGTGAAACCTACTAAAAATACATTTTCAAACTAGTAATATCTTAGATCAGGTTTCGTCCTGAACATGCAAGTAATCACAGCTTTGGTCTACAACCCCCCCCCCCCCCCCCATTACGGCCAAATGCCATGATGAAAGACGAAACCTAAATATTGATTGCACCTTACTAAGATCTTTGACACTCGAAATTGGATTTCTGAAGTTTTGAATATCGTCAGAACGTTGAAATCGAACATTTATCAACTTAACTGACTGTTTGCATCTTTTAGCGAGAGATTTAAGTTTGTTTCAACGGAGGAGCATGTCAAATTGTAAAGAGCACTTTCCAGGGCCATGTTGTTTGGTGAAGCCAACACAACGTTCAGTACATCCCCATAATTCTTACTCAAAATCCTTAATCCTTATGAAAACGTCCCCGTAATTCTGGTGTTCGAAGACCATCACAAGGGTCATAGATGAGTCCCCTTGCCCTGATCACAGAATGCCTTTTACTCTCCACAATTTCTATGCATACTTTGTCTGCGTCATAAAGCCTTCTGTCTGTTAAGTTGCCAGATAGAAGCTTTACATTCAATTGGCAGACTATTTCAGGTTTGCCAAACCCATTGTTACACTTTTGGTAAAAAAAGCATTTCTGTCTCTTACTTGTTTACTTTCTTTTGGAAAATCAGCCACACGAAAAGGGTACTTACTGGTCGGATTTATCAAGCACTCTGGGGGCCAAAAACATGTAAATCTTCTCTGCAACAACATTGTTTGGATGCTCTCGTTTTGACCCCCCTACCCTGTATAAAACATCTAACCTAGGAAAATGACTTCGCAGTCTTGTTGTTTGATATGTATGTATATATACATATCAAAATATATGCTTGCAGATCCATCAATTTAATGATAGGAACCTCGTTCCCCAAAGCAGTTGGATCATTCAGCTGCAAATTCCTTACATTTTGACAGGCCTTGTCGTTTCAAGCGCGCAACCATTAGCCTATGCCTCATCATGCGCCTAAGTATTTCCTGGTGCATGGTTCTTTCCTTCCCTTGTTTAAAAGTTCTTATACTGGGTGACCCAAAAAAAAGTACAACTTTTTGAAAAATCATCAAAATTTGATTATATCACTGTTAATTGTTCCATATTCCTAGAATAGGGGCGGGTATGCCGGAAAAAGATCTTCAATACTTTGTACTCAGATGCAAGGCAAAGATAAAACATGTTTTCCAGCAGCATTAATATATGTAATCATGGCTCTGCAAGCAGGGCTATGTGAAATGTAACAGAATTCTAAATAACGGTGTGAATGGAGAAAATACGGAAATGCACACGAGATTGAGGGGCGCCAATAACTAGTGGAAAAAGCTCCAGCTGGCCAGTGTGAAGACATAGATCTAGTCCAGAATATATTTTAGGCACGGAACCAGGGGTCACTCCCTGCCGTGCACAGACCAGGGGTCACTCCCTGCTGTAGAAAATATTGTTTATTTTAGCCCAGGATGAGGCTGCAGTGTCTCTACGTGAGAACCCCCAATCCTGTTAGCAAGAAACACAATATATTTTTAGGCCACGGAACCAGGGGTCACTCCCTGCCGGGTGCAGACCAGGGGTCACTCCCTGCTGCAAAAAGTGGTTATTCCAGACCTTGTTTGTAAGTTATGCACGATCTATGAAATCACACTGGAAAGCCGAAATTAACTGTAAATTTTTTGAAGTATATGGCAGTAAGCCACCGATTGCGGGGGCGCCACCTCCACGTATTGCATTCCGTGCAATTCCCCATATACGAGAAAATTCATTTGCGATTTTTGTAAAGTTTCATTTGTTTTATTCGTTAATTTGTCACTCGGCAAGACGCTTTGAAGCATTAATTAGAGTGTCAGTCGGTGTTCTAATATAACGTTCATAACAATCAGAGGTCCATCGTCCTAGGTCTTTTATCAACCAAGCTGGCAGCCCATTAGCCTGCATCACAGACCACAAACCAGAAACTGTGTCATTATAATGGTTGACATTATGTCCAGCAAAAGACAAGAGTTGATGGAGCTCTTTAACGAATAATGACCTAGTTAAGGGTTTTCCATTTGAAAAGAGAAACAGTGGGCCTGGGGTTTCGCCGCGAAAAGTTAGGTAGTGTTTCAAAGCTTTCACTGCACAAAGATTGGAATCTGTAGTGCCGAGTGTTAGGGTGATTCTTTTCCGGAAGGGGTCGGTTTTTGAACATTTTATTGTTAATGACATGTGTGTTGGTGCCTCGAGAGATGGGAAGAAGGCCAGATCATCACGTCCCAAGTGCTTGCTTTGCTGAAATTGCTGATTAACCGTAAACTCACTTGTTCGAAGGAAACCAAAGAAGGCCAGACACATTGCAGCCCATATCATTTTATTGTCACGATTTGTGTGTGAAAATGGTTGTAGCAGGTTATAAAATTCTTGAAGGTGCTTCTTTCTGATGGGTAAGCGTGTCTTAGGATTTTGGACCTGGTATCGTTTTATTCCCCGTAAGATATATTGAAGCCTGATAAATTTGTCCAATTGGAGCATAAAGTTATTTCTTAAATGAAGGTGCTTTACAGCTGTCAAATACGCTTTGATAGTATCATGTTTTACATTTCTGGCCAAATAAACGGCAAAATTGCACAGAACTGTCTCGCTTGCCGGAATAATTGGTTGGTACTCCTCAAGCCGGAATTCGTCGCAGAACTGGAGGTACTTGTTTTCACCTGTCTGGTAAGCCAATTTGGTAGCTGGAGCCAGCGAATAAGAGGCAAATTTCAGAAGTTCGTCATTTAGAGAACCAAACAATCCGGCGGCAGAGGCTGTGGGTTGACTTCCACCCAAGGAGCCAATTGCCGGAAGCACGAAACCTGAAAGCGAGACAAAGAGTCAGAAATTTCATTGGAAGCACCTGGGACATGTTTTGCCTTAATGTAAAAATTGAATTTAAGCGTCGTTAATGTTAATCTACGCAAAAGAGACATAATTCTACTACACTTTGACCTTTTAGTATTTATGATATAAACTACGGCACTGTTGTCGCAATAAAACAAGACCCTTCTGGTGGACCATGTTGGACCCCATGTACTACAGGCAACAACGATGGCGTAAAGCTCTTGCCAGTTGATACTGATACCTGGGGCAGAGAGTAACTGTGACTCCGCCCATTTACCTTGGAACCACTGGGCTCCATAAATACCACCGAAACCTAGCGTTCCTGAAGCATCTGTATGCCGTAATAAGCTTTCAGAAGTATCCCAACACTGACCTAAGAAAAATTGCTGTCCGTTCCAATCCCTAACAAATATTTTCCACATATCCAAGTCCGCAAAAAATTCTTTTGTAAGCCGTATGTGGTGATGGGGTTTCTTTACTCCTATCGTGAAGTTAATAATACGTTGGAGAAAGGGGTGGCCAGGGGGCACTACCCTGCATGCAAAATTAAGTGGTCCTATTAAAGACTGAAGCTCTTTTAAGGTGGCAGACTTTTTATTTTGCCACTTGTCAAGCTCTTCTTGCATACGACTGACTTTGTCATGTGGCAAGCATGCTTGCATTTTTTCTGAGTCTAGAACAATCCCCAAAAACTCTAACCTTGTCAATGGGCCCTGGGTCTTAGAAAGGGAAATGGGGACTCGGAGCTGTTTGAATGTGAGTAGCATGCTCGTTAGGCTTGCCTTACCTGCTTGCGAGGGATCACCACTGGCATCATGGCTAGGAGGCTCCATGATTAGAAAGTCATCCAAAAAATGGGTCACATACGTAATGGCACACTTTTCCCTCAGAATCCACTCGATACTTTCAGATAGTTGATTAAATAAGAACGGAGCACTTTGAAGACCAAAAGGAAGGACCTTATCAAAATAATAAGAGCCCTCCCATACCATACCTAAGAGGTCATAGTCATCGGGATGGACAGGAAACAAACGGAAGGCGGATTCAACGTCAGTCTTACACATAAGTGTACCTTGGCCTAAAGACTGAATTTCTTTTTGTGCATTCGTGTCAAGGATCCAACTAATCTTAGACATATTACACAGTCTTGAAATTTCTTTGAATTCGTGGGAATTTCTGCTTTTACAAGCGACCTGGTTTTGAAGCATACTCCGAAATCACAGGAAATTGTTATCAATTTGAATTCTTACCGCAAAATACCACTCAAATTGTTTGCCTACCTCCTTGACAAAGCTCTTTTATCATGCAAAACAGGAAAGTTCAGATGAAATCGCAAGAAATAGCCTTTTGGCTAAAAATGGAATATTTTGTGAAATAGTATTTCTCAAAACATGTTTTTTCATGCCCCAATTTCGTCATCTCTCTCCCCAAATAATTGANTTGTGCATTCGTGTCAAGGATCCAACTAATCTTAGACATATTACACAGTCTTGAAATTTCTTTGAATTCGTGGGAATTTCTGCTTTTACAAGCGACCTGGTTTTGAAGCATACTCCGAAATCACAGGAAATTGTTATCAATTTGAATTCTTACCGCAAAATACCACTCAAATTGTTTGCCTACCTCCTTGACAAAGCTCTTTTATCATGCAAAACAGGAAAGTTCAGATGAAATCGCAAGAAATAGCCTTTTGGCTAAAAATGGAATATTTTGTGAAATAGTATTTCTCAAAACATGTTTTTTCATGCCCCAATTTCGTCATCTCTCTCCCCAAATAATTGAATAACGATCATCTAACGAATTTATTTGGTCCTTCATACAAATACACGAAAAGAAAAGTTAAAGATCGGTGACATAATCAAATGTTGGTGATTTTTCAAAAAGTTGTACTTTTTTGGGTCACCCGGTATATTCGCGTGCCTCTGCTGTTACTCATTCATTTTTGTCACTTCGCAATCTTTGGGCTCGGTTTGAGCAAGTAATTAAAGATTATATAATCTCAATTCAAGACAAAGCAACAAGGAAGTGAAATGATATCTAATTGTTTCCTGTGTATAGCCAGCATTAGCCTATTGTAAAATAAAACGTGGCTTGAGGCTTCGTGGCTTGAGGCTTCTTTGAGTTCTTCATTGTCCATGCTGCTTTCTGAGGAATTTATTTCGACAAAATCTTTGTTCTCAGGAGAGCCAGAGATGGTGATATCTACAACACTGTTTCTTCTTTTGAGACGCTGTTTCTTCTAATAGGCCCCTCTTCGTCAACATGTTTAAGGCATATCTACAGTAAAGGCCTTGCACACAGACAAGAATTCTCAAGAGTTCTTAAGAATTTTTGAAGACTTCTTCACATGCTGGTACTGTAGGAAAAGCATGTTAATGTGCGCATGGCATGTACTGTACTTTGCACTTCTTTCACAAATAGTTCTGCATGTTTCAGCATAGCCTCCAAATCTTTTCTTTTGTCCAAATCTCCCCTGGGGTTAAGCTCCACGCTCTGATCAGATCACATTTTCTCCTAAAATTGACCAATCAGGTGCCGTCATTGTATTTACTTCCGCGTTTCGCAGCAAGGCTTAGGCCATTTTTGACCGTTTTCACCACCGTCCCAAAAAAAAGATTGCACGCTCGGGTAAAGCGATTTTCATCAAAATTTCAACTGGAGAAGATTTTCCATGCTTTGGACCATAAGTGTTTTCAGCATCGCCGTGCGATCGCAACAAATAGCCGATCTGTGGCATTTTGAAACTCATTGCAGCCATTCATGGGCCTTTATGGGTAACAGATTCCACAAAAATTACCAAAAAGAGGAGCACAAACTGAAAATGTGAAGCAGCACTAGTGCATAAACTCACCTCAACTGGTTTTGATAACAAATATTCACTTTTTCCGCCGCAATCTACTGCAGTTTCACATCGCTTCCTTCGCGACAACATAATTTAGTCAACAAGAAAAGGCGCGAAAACTTCAATGATCAGCTNAGTGAAAGTTCCTTGTAGATTTCCTTAATTTTCATATCAATACGATTGACAGCTTATCAAATTCATTGAGGATCGCTTTTTCAATCAAGAAATGTAAAAAGAACGAGATCACCAACAGAAACTGTTACTTTTTCGATATCATTTGGGTTAGTAATACATTTTCTGGTTAAAAAAATACTTTGCAACTAATAACCAAAATTGACAAGTTTCTAAACTATGAATTGTCCTTTCATCGCTTCTAGTACGTTTTCTTAATTTTCTGGAAGACGCTACTACAGTTTCTTTCAAGCGGTTTCTTATAAAAAGTGAGTGCAGTTGCATTTATAGAGAGGCCCTCCATTATAAGAAACTGAAGGCATCATTTCATCAAATTTGCTGTAAAATTGTTATGAAGGCACAGGAGATCCCAATCCCAGAGAGGCCCCCACCGATGGAAAGTCGAGGGAACTTTTAAGAAACTCTTACAAAACATTTTGTACCCAGATAATGAGAGTTTTGAGAAACTTTCGATGCTTGATAAAAGTTTTAGTATCTTAAAAAGATACGTGTATGCTTCCATAAGTTTGCAAAGTGCCATACAAATGTTCAGCTTTGCTCTGATTCTGCTGTGTTGTTTAACTGTAAAGGGGTGATTTCCTAACGGAGGACTTCTAAAAGATAAGATATTTTTCTGCGATATCCGGACAGAATGTGAAATTGATTTCAAGGAGCTTTAAAAATAGTATTTCAAATGTTGACTTGTCAAAATGACCAATCTATTTTTTCACAATGAAAACAAAATGTATATTTCTTCCATTTGTTGTTATTCGTACGTACATTAAACCCAGCATTTCATTTCTATTTCATGTACCTGCTACAGTGTAAGACAATAGTCATTTCTCTTGCGCTAAAAGTAAGGGATGTTATTCATAAATTCGTACGACGTTTTGGTTGATGTTATTGCTGGTAAACTTGCAAGGATGGCCCAAGTTGGATACAGGAATGGGAGCAAGGTTTATTGAAGAGCGAAGAGCACATCACGAAATCGTTCTTTCTGGCCACGTTGTATGTACAGCTCTTCCCATGCTTGAATGTGGCAATTTCATATATTTGTTATTTACTGTCGATCCATATGGAATGGTATGTTATTCGACGATGGCATGGAGCTGATCATTGAAGTTTTCGCGCCTTTTCTTGTTGACTAAATTATGTTGTCGCGAAGGAAGCGATGTGAAACTGCAGTAGATTGCGGCGGAAAAAGTGAATATTTGTTGTCAAAACCAGTTGAGGTGAGTTTATGCACTAGTGCTGCTTCACATTTTCAGTTTGTGCTCCTCTTTTTGGTAATTTTTGTGGAATCTGTTACCCATAAAGGCCCATGAATGGCTGCAATGAGTTTCAAAATGCCACAAATCGGCTATTTGTTGCGATCGCACGGCGATGCTGAAAACACTTATGGTCCAAAGCATGGAAAATCTTCTCCAGTTGAAATTTTGATGAAAATCGCTTTACCCGAGCGTGCAATCTTTTTTTTGGGACGGTGGTGAAAACGGTCAAAAATGGCCTAAGCCTTGCTGCGAAACGCGGAAGTAAATACAATGACGGCACCTGACTGGTTAATTTTAGGAGAAAATGTGATCTGATTAGAGCATGGAGCAGAACCCCAGGGGAGATTTGGACAAAAGAAAAGATTTGGAGGCTATGCTGCATGTTTCAAGATTTATTTTTGTTCATCTGGGTGGGCTCCACAACAACGATTAAATTTCTCTATAGGAAGCCCGTTGCTAACTATGGCGTGACCTAAAGTTTCGCTCTTTGTTTCAGAATGTAAGGCCAATACAGAAATTTACCTGTGAATATACAGTATGAAGATAATACAGTACATACCACAACCTGATTGAAAGCCTAAAGAGAATCAACGGATATAAAAGCCCCGCGCGGGTATTCTACTATTAGCCTATTGTATTTGATGATGTCGACACGTGCGTGGATATTGTTTAGCCAAAGGAACAATAGTGTGCGTAGGAGTTTTCTTCGTCCTATTTATAGACGACCTCCTCTTAGCTCCGTTGATTCACTTTAATATATCCCTAATATAATGATAAATATGGTCAAGTATGATGTTTAAACATCAATTGCTACATTACTTGTGTCATTCAAAGTGTTATCCTTACAAATCAAATATCACATTTTAATATGGTGCATGATCTGTTATGTACCTCGCTAAAAATCAAATGGCAAGGCCTGATTTGAGAAAAGCGTTTTGAGACAATTAATAAAATCTAATTACTCAGGAACAAAATATCAAATGTTGCATTAGTACAAGAAATTTCGCAAAGGGCTAAATGTTCTTCAACAAATTGTCAGAAAAAATGAAAGATGAAGGGAAAATTGCGGTTTTAGCGCCTAGCGCTGGGATCACAGAAGTAACTATACACTAGTCGAGTCCGCGACCCCTTGTCATGACGCACAAGGTGCTGGTGGGATGTTGTACTGATTCATTGTCTCAAAACGGCTGCTGGAAAATGCGGGTCTGCAGGTCCGGTAAAATGCGGGTCTGCGGGTCTATTTGAAGGCAGGTCCCGTGGTCATATACAAACGGTTATTGTATGGGGCAAGGAGCCGTTTGTACAGAACAAAGCGACAATCATCAGTTTCCATGAGTAAATAGTCCAGGAAGGAATTTAATCGACTTATGTCTCACTAGGTAATTAAAAATTATAAATGGACGAACTTTAGGTGACTTGACTGGTAAGTTCACATGCTATAAAAGGAATGGAAATAGTGTTGTTGATTATGTAATTTGTAGTGAAAATATTCTAAATAAAGTTATTGCATTTAAAGTTAAACATATCACTAACTTTTCTGATCACTGCCAACTATCTCTGACATCAGAAGCGCCGGGAGGGGGGGCAAGGGGGGGCGGTCGCCCCCCCAATGTTCTCCAGGACCGATTTTCTAATTGTTCTAATTACGGTATAATATTGTCGGGGGGGGTAGGGCTAATGATATTGGCAAATATCTATAAATACAAGTTTCTATATTCTTGCTGTCTTTAATTGCATTTTCCGGCGATCTGAAGGGTGCTGCCCTAAAAAATTTCCGGGGGCTTCGCCCCCAAACCTCCGTTCTGTTCACTTTCGACGCTTGCATATCTCAACAATATAGATTGAGAACGGATCTGCCGTAGGCGTGTTTTTACCGGTTTGTGTATCTTGATTTTATTTGTTTCTGCAGAGCCTAATCGTGCCTCCTTTTTGCAAAATTTAACCATTGCCTCTGCTATAGTACTGGTCGTGTGACATGACGAACCACGTGGACGGTGTCAATAAGTTTTTCAAGTCTTACTTTTGATTGTGTTTAGCCTTGGATAAAATTTGGGATAATTCTGTACTTTAATTTACTGTCGCTTTCATGGTGATTAAAGGGCTCAATATGCAACATATGAATGTGTCAGCTTATGCTGAATGATGTTTAGGGATCGTCTCACCCAAAGAATCGGCGGAGTTAGCGGAGTTCCTATGGCCGATCTTTTTCTGGAGATTTTATAGGGAACGATAATCTGTACCGTTTTGTGTAGAAAACTCTGGCATAAGTGCGGGCAATATTGTCACCACTTTGGATTATCGGTTGAAAAACTGCGAAAAAAGTCCGCTTTTACTGAGATAACCCCTTAAATACGAATACATTGCTCTGATGAAAACTAAAATTGATTCCTGCGGGGCGATAGGCTCGAAGTCTGACACTGATAGCCTTAGATTGCTAAATATGACAAAATCTGACAGACCGCCGACCAGTGGCGTGGCCACGGGGAGGGATGGAGGGCATTTGCCCCCCACTTCTGTGAAAAGATGGTCCTCGAGATTCTTTCAAAAACGAGGAGAAATTAGCTGGGTATAGGTAGGGTGTGTAAGAATTTTTCCAAGAAATGCAGGAAGGTGACCGGAAAAGTCATTCTAAGCCAAAGTAAAGGTTGGCATTTTTAAAAATTTTCCCAGACGTACTATCACAGAATTTTTCAAGGCTTCCATTTCGGGGTCAAGCAAACACTGGATTGCGAGAAGCGTTCTAGGACAAAGTATAAGGTATTTGTGCAAAAAATTTCCCAAAGATGGTGATTCATAGAAAACTGTCACAAAATTGTCAAAGTTTCCAATGGCATTGGTAAAGATGGGATGGAGAAAGGGATTCTAAGCNGGAAAATCCTCTGGTGCAGTACAAACTTTTTGAATATTAGCAAACATAGGGAAAAATAAAACAAAAGGCACAAATGGAGAAACGGTTGAACTTCTTGAACATTATAAGACTTATAAGAAAATAGTAGTGATGGCTGAAAATTTAAGAAACTCTAGTACTGAGTTCGGAAAGAGCTAAGAAACTTTCAAAAGAAATATTCAAAGATATTATGATAAATATATTTATGGTTTATATTTTGAACGTAATAGAACACTTTTTCTTCCCACCTGATGTTTTATAGGGGGCCTATTATAGGTTTGCGGCTTGACGGCCTTGACCCTATTTTTACGTGCGGCATACGGATTTTGAAACGTTTTATCTACGGATTACGGCTTCAGCATTGGATGCGTCTTGCGTCTTTCGATGTGAATTGACAACGGCTTACGGCTTTTCACATGCGGATGCGGCTCATAGGGAAAACAACGGCCTGCGGCCTCGATCTTCACTTGAGCTCAGTGGAGTGGCTTCAGGTGGGGAAAGTAGTTGGGTATTGGAAGGGTAGGGCAAAAATTTTTCGGAGATATGCTGGAAAGTGATTGGGAGAGTCACTCTAAGCCAAACTAAAGGTTAACGTTATAAAAAATTTTCCTAAAGTTCTCAAATTAGCACTGATGACATGGGATCGAGATAGACATTCTAAGCCAAAGAAAATATTGTTTACTCAAAAATGTTTCTGGGGAGCGGGATGCTAATTTATAAAAAAACTGGTCAGAACTAAATGGTCAAAAAAGTTCTAAACCAAAGTAGAGGGCGTGTCCTCGAAAATTTTCTCGAGGCGTTTTTCCCCCAGACCCCCTCATTTTGATACCTCAACTTAATTTGCCCTGGCCATGCCGCTGCTTGAGCAATGGGGGTCGTTGAACGATTTTCTTTGATGACCAAAAGTCGCTCGATTTTCGATTTACACTTTGGAACCTTTTCATAAGATTCTTTTCGTCTGATTTTTTCCAAGAAACGATCAACTTTTTAAATATCGAGCTTGTTTTATTTCTTTTGATTAATCTGAAGGCGAATGGATGAAACTGGAGGGGAAATGTATCAATCAGAAAACTACAATTATCGAAGCATAAAATCTTCGGGGCAAAGAGGCCTCATGTAAAACACATTGCATTCAGGTATTATAACACCGTATATACAGCACTGGGTGTCCCAAAAAAGTGCTCTCGTTAAAAAATTCCCATATCACGCTTATCCATAACATTTCTTTGTGCCCCAGTCCACTTCATTGTTCAAGTCTCCAATGAAAGTGTGTGCTTCATCTGACAGTTACCTATAAAAATTAATCTGTCAGTCATGTGTGATTTTTGCGGTAAGCTTCAAAACTAGGTAGTACTAAAACAAGTCAAATTTGCTACTTTTCGAATCAATCAAATGATTAGCTAAACCCAAGGCTAACCCTTAAAAGATAATTTGGTCCTTGATCTACTCGCCAAAAGAAATTTGAAGATTGGCCTTATAATCAAATTTTGATGATTTTCCAAGCAGGGGGACTTTTTTGGACATCCCGTATATTATCAGACGAATTCGAATTCCTCGCAAGAGTATAATTTTCTCCCCAACAATGCATCAGATCATGGATCTCGCATTTAATTCTCCTCAATAGACGTAGAAAGCAAGATGGCACAACTCCCAAGGTGACACTTGTTAGTAGTTTTGCTTGTCAAAAAGCAGTGCTACAGAAAAAAAGGGGACTTCCAAGAAAACGACAGCTTTGTAAAACTTAAGGGGCACAGTGCCCCCTGTACCCCGGGGCTTTTACGCGAAGGCTACATTCAGTCGAGAATAAGTATCAACACTTAAAATGTTGGCATCTATGTCGCTCTATAAAGAAACGATCTTTATACTTTTCATCCCAATCCCAAAGAATACTATAATTCAAAATATTGTTAGCCTTCTCAGATTTTTCAGTCAATTCATTTTGTGATAAATTTTCTTAAAATAATATTCATATTTTCAGTCGTTCTTAGGCCTTTTGGATGAGAGTGCTTCTTTCAACTGCACTTAATTTTGTGAGCCTCTTTTACAAATACATATCAAACATACACATCTGTTTGAAAACATCCTTTTGTTGGTCGTAAATTGAGAATTAGTGCTGCAAAAAAGTAACATGGCACGGGACACTATGGTGTGTTCAGCGATCTCAGTAAGATTTTCTCAGAACCATAATGCTTAGAGATCATCCTTGAACAAAATCTGATTAAAATATGATAGTGTGAATTCAAAGCCCGATACAGGGATTGGCAAAATATTGTTTGCTATTTCAAGACCAAAGAGAGGAAGAAAAATTCAAGCAATATTTGTAAAAATGAACCCGTCAGAAGTGTCAAGGAAGAAATCACAATGGGTATAACTTTCGTAGCTTCTGTAGCATCATATGTGTAATAATTGTAAGTTTTGCCATCGCGGCCGCGGCTCTGAGCTTTTTTTCGTTGCGGATTGCGGTCTTTAGCTGATTTTTTTACGGTTTCGCGGCTTCTGGACCCCCTATAATAGGCCCCCATCTAATGCTAATAAAAATAAACACAAAACAAAAATATTTGACGAAAACTGTTACAGAAAAAGAAAAGAACTAAACAGACTTGGTAAATTAATGTGTAAATTTCCAAACAATGTAGATATTCGAAACTCTTACCATAATACAAAAAATAATTATAGATATATGCTAAGAACAAATCTTAGATTACAAAAAGAAAAAAAACTCGAAAAGCTGCATAGTTTAAGTTCAAAAAGTACAAGAGAAAAGTGGAAAATTGTCAAGTCAATTACCAACAATGGACCAGATATTGACTACTCACAAGAAATTCCAAATAATGGCTGGATAAATTTTTATAAATCCCTAGCCTTCGATGAATCACTAGATAACGAACCTGAAATTAAAGACAACATACTTGCACCTTTTACAAAGCTCACATAAAATGATAAATATGAAATAGATAACTTGCTAAACAAAGAAATTTCAACACAAGAAATTTTATTGATTGGAAATAAACTTAAGAACAATAAAGCAGTAGGTTTTGATAATATCTCCAATGAATGTATTAAAGTATTCATTAATTTAAGAGAAGGCACAGAAATAATTAAATTATTATTCAACAGTACTTTTGGTCATTATCTACAAGATTGGAAAGATGGCTTGATAAAACCAATATTCAAAAGTGGATGTAAAACAGAACCAAAAAATTACAGAGGAATAACACTTACTTGTTGCATGGGAAAATTCTTTAATCAAATTCTCGGTGCAAGATTAACAGAAGTTTTTGAAAAGTATCACATATTCCCAGATAATCTTATGGGATTTAGACCAAGTATGAGAACATCAAATAATATTTTCATCCTGAAGTCCCTAATTGAGAAAACACTAAATAAAAAAGAAAAACTTTATTGTTGCTTTGTGGATATTTCAAAAGCTTTCGACAGAACATGGCGAAAAGGACTAATACGTAAACTTAAGCATTATGGAGTGAATGGTAAAATGCTGACTACAATTGAAAACTTATATAAAAATACTAATGCAAGAATGCTATTAGGAGACAACATCTCAAATCAGTTTGAAATAAATATGGGTGTGAAACAAGGTGATCCTTTGAGCTCATTCTTATTCAATGTAGACATGTGTGATCTTTGTACACAGTTAAATCAAAATAGAGAAAATGACCCCCCATACATAAGAGATAAAGAGGTGTCATGCCTATTTTGGGCTGACGACATAGTCCTGATTCCTAAATCTAAAACAGGATTAAAGAAAAACATTGAAATTCTACAAAGATACTGTACAGAACTCAAAACTCTTTTCTCAAATCAGGTCTTGCCGTTTGATTTTTAGTGGGGTACGTAACAGATCACGCACCATATTAAAATGAGGCATGTGATATTTTATTCGGAAGGATAACACTTTGAATGACATAAGTAATGTAGCGATTTATTTTTAAACATCATACTTGACCATATTTATCACTATATTAGGGATATATTAAGCTTTTGATCAAGTTGTGGCACAGTGAACCCAGGGATAGAAATAAGTCAAAAAAAATTCTTACCTTATAGTGGGGGTCATCAGGGTTCGCGGAACAGCGGAATTTGAAGAAAATCTGTCGCGGAATACGGAATTCTAGCAATTTCTCGACGGAACGGCGGAATTTTCCCTCCCTGCCGGACGCGGATTTTCTCAAAAATGATTCACGGAATACGGAATTTTTCATAGATTTTTACGGATTTGCGGAATTCTTCACATGTAGTCTTGTAAGAAAGGACTTGGTCACATCTGGGTTTTTCTTTGGTTAGCAGCATTTACAGTGGCGTAACGCACGGTAGTTGGGGTCAGAGCAACTCCTAAGAGCCCCCGAGCTGTGGGGGCCCCGAAGGGGCTCCTTAACCCTATCAAGCCTAGGGTATTTGATGCTCTAGGAAGACTAGGGGGGGCTGATTCGGCCCCCCCCTATTTTATTTCTGTTCTGTACAACATAGAGCCATGAAACTTGGCATGTGTATAGTACATCATGAGATGAACCCAAAAATGCAATCTATTTTTAGTTATGACACGTGACCTGCCCATGACGTCACAATGTTGCATTTTCAAAATCAATAGGGTTCAGTACTAAAAATCTTCAATCGTTTATTGTGAGAAAACGGAATGCAGTAGGGACATCAGTCAAATTTTGGTGTATTCTGTGGATAAATAACAATTGCTTTGTAAAGAAAAATTAGCGAAAAGTGATGACGTCATCACACAGGAATTCAAAGAATTTGCGCATGCGTAGTGCCGACATACGTAAAATTACGCGTTTAAATTACAAAAAAACTAGTTGGTTGGATAGAGGATCAAAAATAGTATATGTTCCTCGTCTTTCATCATTTTATCACATTAGCTGCAGATTTTAATAGGATTTATTCGAAATTTTACACAGACATCTCTCGAAAATTGAGTGTGTTTACCCCCTGGAATGAATTTAATTTTTCTAAAAAATTAATTTTTGATTGTAAGAAGGATATAAACTAAAAGTCAGAAAGTCTCAA
>REGM01000066.1:972843-1023706 GCA_004194415.1 Aurelia aurita
GATCGCTTCGGACCAAGGAAAACAATCCGACGTACGTGAACTACAACTTATAAGAATTAATTTGAAAATGAAAATGCGGATGGGACTTTCAAGTATCTTCATTTTTTTCCAACGTATGCGAATACCAAATTTCCAAATTTTTTACTTTACAACATACAAGATTAAAGCGGGGCATTCCTTTCAGGCCCTTGCTCGTAATCTAAAAGATCCTCCGTGGTACATGAACCTTTCGCCATCAAATGAAAAATTTCAATACTGCACACTTTATTTATCCATGGTTTTATGGTGATCTAGCGGTTGAATATACTACCAATGAAGATTTTTCTTTAGGCGTTTCTAGCTATGAAAAGGGCGTTGGTCGCATTTATAGCCAAAGTAGAGGGCGTGGTCGAGTAAATTTTTCTGGGGCGTCGCCCCCAGACCCCCTCAGAGTTTTCCACTGTCTTCTAGCCCCATCAATCCAAAATATGCTCCGCGGTCCCTGGATGATGATGAGTTTGACAATGAAGATGAAACACAGGGCCCACCTTAAACTGATGAGATAGACGCAAGAGCCAGTTTTTTATTGGGGGCACAGAGCCGCTTTGGTTGGCCTATTCGACTCAGTAATCGACTGATTTTCGGATTTCTTTAAGGTACGTCTGTGGTATATTACACCAACATTGTTGCTACTTTAACAATATTCTAGCTTGCAGCTGTCACTACAGCCTGGATGTAATACTGCTGAAAAGAGCGAGGACTCACTCGTTTTGGCCTGGTCCAGTTTAGTAAATTTTGTAGCTTGAAAAAATCAAAGAAAATCCCCTCTCTCTCTCTCTGCCTTTTCACCATATTGCAATGCAAGGATGAGAATATCAAAAAGTACTAAAGTGTGCCATCATTTAGCTAACAAAATGGCATGGCGGGACGCGGAATTTTGGCTAAAATTGACCGGAACGGCGGATTTCCACTGAAAATTACGCGGAACGGCGGATTTCTACCCCCCCTGATGACCCCCACCTTATATATATATATGGAATTTTTAATTTAGGTGCTCGAAAGACCAGCAAGAAGGCTTGCTTATTTTCCAAGCATGAAGGCAGTCCTTTCCTATCTACAAGGTGAAACAAGGGTTGCAGCAGCATCACTTTCAACAGCAGTTTCACAATACCAAAATCAAAATGGTAAGTAGACAATCATGCTATATGTACTGGGTGAGCAAGGAAAAGGTTCCCACTTTTGGAAATTCATAGCATCAAAAATACTACAGTACAGTAGATGGATTCAAATGAGGCAAATTTTGCTTGATAGCCGAGATATTGAAGTACTTTTTGTGATTTTTCTCTCGTTTTTATGAGCACTGAAACTAAAGGTAAATTAAAGTTAACAAAAATTTCTTGGTGGCGAAATGCCTGAAAAGGGTCTATAACACTTGATCAAATGGTAAGGAATTTCCTCACACAGAACAATACTCAAGGGCATTTCGTCTCTCAAGATTTATAGGAAATTGATTTTTAAACAAATACTGAAGTGTTTAATCCCATGGCAATGAATGTGTAAGTGTATATGAGATCTCTTACTTGTGAAAAATTGTACTTTCTTTATTGTTCTGTGTGAGGAGTTTCTCTGCAATTTGATCAAGTGTTTAGGCCCTTTCCCTGCATTTCGCAACAAATGAATTTTCGTTAAGTCAAATTTACCTCAGTTTCAGTGCTCACAAAAACGCGAGAAAAATCACAAAAATACTTCAATCTCTCGGCTATCAATCAAAATTTGATTCAGTCGAATCCATCCAGTACTCTTCCTGCTATGAATTTTCAAATGTGGGAACTTTTTACTGGCTTACCCGGTATATATATACTGTACTATTCTCACTTATTTACTGGGGCCTTAGTTTATATCCTATTCAATTTTTCTGTTATCTGGTATTGTGCTTTAGCAAAAGTGATTAATCAAGTCTTTTTCTGTCCACCACATTTTGTTATTTATGCTACTTGATGCCTGTCAATATTTCTGAAAACAAAGCCATGATCAGAATCTAAAGTTACAGTATCTTCATTCTAAAATGAAGAGTAATTCATCCACACAACTCTTGAATCTGTTTCAAATTCTTGTCTGTTCAAAAAATATTTACTGTGTTGTACAATGTTATTTAGGGTCCGGATTAGATGGATTGGGTGGAAATTTGCCCATATCGTAACAAATGGGGTGGGGTGGGTGGAAAATTTGCTGAATCCTAACGACCACCTTCGACATAAAAAATTTGGTCTGCCGTTTCGACGAGCTAGCCTTGGCAAAGTTTGGAATAAGTAATCAATGTAAGCAAATAGGACATTTTCGTATTTCGAACGCGAATGTTCAATAGACAATTACGGAAAAGATGGCGTCAGGGGGCATTTTACCAAGATGCATTGCGTTTGATGATCGAACAAAATCTCCATAGTGTCACTGTTGATTCCGTTATAGAACGCAATGCATCTTGGTCAAATGCCCCTCGACGCCATTTTTCCGTAATCGTCTATTCAAATCAAAACTTGAGTTTTTCTGCTTTGGAAAGGTTTCTTTTCGACCCATGTTGCATTCAAATTCAAGGTCGATTCGAATCCAAGCTAGCTAGTCGCGGCTAGTCGAAACGGCAGACCGAAATGTTTACGTCGTTAGGTGGTCGTCAGGGAGCTTTTTACCAGCTTGCTTTGCAGCAAAACACTATGGAGTCTTTGCAGCCGCCATCTTTAGCGTTATTGTCTATCCAAGTCACATTTCTAGAAACATAATTTTACATGTTGCGCATTTCAAGAAGCTTGGAATTGAAGGGAATCTAAGCACATAAAAGTTGCTTAATCCACTTGCTGTCAAATTCTTATCAGAAGTATTTTCTGTTGACAAAGATCCTATTTCATATTCATATTCATATTAAATTATTTATAACACAAAATCCCTTCAGCATAAAATAAGACAAGTTAAATTTACAATCTATAATACAATATGATATATATACAAACGGAAAAAATTATTTCAGAACTGTTAGGCCTATTTGCTGCCTCTTCCAGGGAGTCATGTTTGATTTTTAATTCTGCCCTTGAGATGGGTTTTTTAATTTCTTTTGAACTGCAGGAGGGTTGGATCCAAATATAGTTCAGCATGTGTCACAGCCTATTATCTTTGCACAGCTATTTTTATTGAAGGTTTACATAATGCTTGATTCCTTTCAATAAAAAGGATGTCTGGAATAAGGATGTCCGTTTGGTGGAGTTTTTCATTAAGCGAGGGGCTATGCCGGACTCGAAAGTAGATTGCTCGATAGATTTCTAAAAACAGAACAGTGCAATTTTTAGTTACCATTTGGGTATTTTTAAAATCAATTTTCAGATAAAAAGACACATTCCCCACAACTGCTTGCTGCATGTTGGCCAATGGATCCACATTTTCCTCTCCCTGGTAATGTTGGCATTGACTACACACAGTTTGCTGAAGAGAATAATTCAGAGAAACAGAAAGAAACCCAAAAGACTCTTGCAAATGCTTTCCTAGATGTTGAGCCAGAAGATTACAGAAAACAATTAGTCATCAATCAGTTTTTAGATGAAAAATTCAAAGAAGATATCCAGGCAGCATTAGCGGTATGATTGGCTGTTCATGTTCTCGTTTCAGTTCAATGTCATGTTTTTGCCATTTTAGCTTAGTAGAATATTTGTTGCAGAGTCTTTTGGCAGTGCAAAATCTCAAGATGAAATTTGTCTCTTATGTCCATGAATTATTACCTAGATCATTTCAAAAGTTTTAAATTCATAAATATGTGAAATAATTTTCCCAGTTCCATTATGAACAAATATAGTGTATAATTGATGTTTTTAAGCATTTACCTTTATTGTAGTCATGTTTTTATTTAACTGGGTAATATTTTGTTGAATAGCCAAGATCTTCAATTACAGTTTTCCTAAATGGGGCATTTTGTTCTGAGATTATGAGCGATTTCCTAAAATTTTCTTTTTATAGCAAGTATTTGCAGATAGCAACGTCACATTGACCAACCAAAGTGGGCGTGCAGAGTAAACTGCAACTGCACAACCAAAAACAAATGTTGCTCTCCTATTGGTGAATATTTGCTACAAAACAGTGACGGATACTAGGGGGTTAGAGGTGTTTCCAAGATCAATGACCTTTTGTTTGAGAACAATATATAATAATTATTATTATTATTATCAATTTATTTGAAGTTGGCTAGTACATAGCTACATATAGTAAAATAACAAGATTAAAATGCTATAATTACTAATTATGGCCAACTAGGGCTACATAATTATTTTCTATTGAAACAATAGCTTCGCCCTCCCGCAAAATTTGCCAAAGTGTCCGCCACTGCTACAAAATCAGACAGGTGTAGATCATTATACCGAATTTTCTTTCCAAAACCTTACAAGCTCAAATGTCGCAAACTTTTCTGCCTTAAACTATCAATTTAATTCTGCAAGCAAAATATTTTATCATTAAAGGATGGGCATTTTGTTATTCTTTTGATTTGATCAAGCTTAGTAGTAATACTAAGATTCTTGAAGTAAGTGTTTAGAACATGAATGATTGATAACTATCAATAGTTAAAGCGAACATCCATATTGTTTGGAAAGAATATAGCGGAGATAAAGTAGCTAGTGTGACCGCAGCCAATACATTATTTAATAATGAAAACTGTCCATTTTTTTACAGCCAAACTCCTTTCCTTTTACAAATAAAAATAATGTGGAATGCTCAATACAAGAATGTCCGAAATTCATCAAGAAGAGTTTCTTTGATTTGTTTCCTGGTGGCAGTCTCAAAAGTGATGATGATTTGACGGTGATCACTGTGAGTCAACGCACCATTCATGATATGACTTCATGGACAGAAGCAGTTGAAAGTGAGCGAGAATCACTGTTTGAAATCGTAAGTATACATGCAATTTGGTCCCGGGTCCCAAACTTTTCTTTCAGATATGAAGGACTAAATTTCCCAAACGAAACTGTTAAATGTTCTGCTGAATAGCCAGGCACTTTAAGGGCCTTTGAGTAGATTCGAGAATTTACCCCGTCTAAAGTGGAGTTTTAATTTTGATATTACGCTCTTAGTGATTAAAGATATATTTAGGAAATGAATATTGGACGACATGTTTGACCTATGAAATTAAGTGAGTGCTTTCAGAGCTGAGTTGAGGAAATACAGTAAGCTTAGCAGGAACGCCATTGAGGTATAAGAAATATGAATAAGTATAGAAGCAGCCCTACATATACAGTCGTGGCCAAAAGTTTAAGATCACATTTTATACCCCATTCATACTTGCAAGTTTACCAGCTTAAACTAGACCAGGTTATCAAATGTTGCGTTTACATTGATCAATCCGACAAATCAAATTAATTTGATTGGTTTAAATTTATCCTGGTTTAGGTAAAGCTGATTTAACGGTATCAGTGTGAATGGTGTATTAATCAGCATAGCCTCCAAATCTTTAAAAAACATTGCACGGATGGGTAATGCATCTTTCGTTTGACTTTATGGCTTGAAAGGAACTTCAGGTAAGTTTCTATAATCCTATATGTAAACTCCCTAATATCTTGATTATTTTCAGAATTACAGCGGTTTTCTTTTTATTGAAAGAACTCACGAAAAGTTTTGAAAAAAATTAAAATATTCGTAGATCCTATGGAAATATGAAAAACGGCACAATCTTCAAGAAAACTATAGTTTATGAAGGTCTATAATATGGCTGCAAGCAAAAATTTGTAGCTTTTCTAGTTTACGATTTAGCAATTTGATGACGTCACATTCTCAAAACTGGCAACAGCAAAGAAGACGCTGTAATTCTGAAAATAATCAAGATATTAGAGAGTTTACATATAGGACTATAGCAAAGGTCTTGAAGTTCCTTTCAAGCCATAAAGTCAAACAAAAGATGCATTACCCATCCGTGCAATGTTTTTTTAAAGATGCCAAAGATTTGGAGGCTATGCTGTATTAATCGATAACATTTGTTGACGCAAGGAGCTGCAATGCTACTGCTCTGACTATTCTACTCTCTTTGAGTTGTTTCAGGTCAACTTTCCATGTACATTACGAATTTCGCTGTTGTTGTTTTTTAATTTTGCCCCATATTGCTATGACGTCACTATGAAATCTATAGAAATTATCGGAAATTGTAGTCGTCCTGCCGACAAGGGGGTTGACCCAAAAAATGTGTTACTCACCTGAATTTGACATCAATCCATGCAGATTTCATTTCTTTGATTTGTTTAGAAAATATCTAAACTCCGCGAAAAGGACTGCTTCAGGGAAACGGTCACATGAAGGTTTTCAGTTCACAGCTGTGGCCATATGTTTAAGACTTGATTGTTATGTTGCTTTGAAACAAAGTACTTATATCCCATTCATTGTTTTATTTTGTGGATTTTAAGAATAACAGTGTACCTGTTGAAATGAGGTAAGAAAGTGAGTTACTTTGATTTGATTTTCAATATACAATTCCAATTTTGCTTAGGATGTTTCTGTGATTTTAATTCACAGCACAACTGATTGAAAATCATATTTCATCTATCAATAGTGATCAAACATTTACTACTGCGAAGAGTGCCTGACGAAAAATGCTCCTATCACCTTTCGTTATGGCTGCGCTTTTCAAAGCAATTCTCTTGAAAAAGAGCCAAAATTCAAATATACTACCGGGTGTCCCAAAAAAAGTTTGACAAATCACCAAAATTTGATTACATGGCCGATCTTTAAATTTACTTTTTTGGAAAGTAGATCAAAGACCAAATTATTTTTCCAGGTATAGCTGATCTTGTGGTTGGTTTTAGAATTGGCAAAATTAGCTCTTTTTAGCGCTGCCTGGTTTTGAAGCATACTGAAAAAACCACTGATGATTACCCTTTTGTACATTAAGCTTCTAGTTTAGTCATAAATGTCAAAGAGAAACGCAAACTATCATTATAAACTTGAGGGACAACGAAAAATCTCAAAATAATGGCTCCTAAGCAAGATTTACGATGTTGCTTAAAGAGTATAGCTCAGAATAAGGTTTATAAGCCAGTCATTTGATACCCTTTAAGTATTGGAAAGAAACATTTTATTATCTTTAAACATATTTGGATCATTGACAAAAGAGATCAAAAAGAACATTTCATGATAGATTCGATAATCGAGTTTTGGTGATTTTTTAAACCGGAGTACTTTTTTGGGACACCCGGTAGCTTTCCAAACCTTTCGATTTTCATCCTCATCAGTCAATTTGAGCAGTATCATTATTAACTTACAAATGGTACGATTCTCTCTCCCTGCAGTTTGTTGAAAATGCAAAGCAAGTTTGTGAACATCTTCAAGCTGCAGGTTACTGGGCTGATTTTATTGATCCATCATCAGGTCAAGCGGTAAGTTCATCATCTATAGTTTTGTTTACCTCCACTTACACGTTTAGCTTTAAATGATTGATTTTGATTGGATTAAACAGTGCCATTGAATTGAATACTCATGCAGTCCCATAAGTCTCATACAGTTGCTCTTTTTGCTTTGATTTTGCGTAGGCCTGACAAAAAAAACCTGATTTAAAAACTTTGCATGAATTTCTACATTCCTCGGAGATGTTTAATGATTCTCCTGAAACTTTTGATAGGAGGTGCAAGACTTCAACGATCAATCGAAATTTATGCGAAATTTAACGACCTTGTATCAATCTGTGCAAGTAGTAGCCCCTGGTGCTGTCCTTTCAAGAAACTATCGTGTAGCATTATGAGTCAACGTTTGAGTGAGTCTCTTTTTGTGGCAGTCTCGATTTTTGATGATTGCGATAAGTAGGACTGATTTAGTGCAGACTCTATTGTTTTATTTTGATTTCTTTTCAGAGAGGTAGAGTCTGCACGCAGGCTGAACTCGTCTTGGGTCAGCATTATTCATTGAAATTTCTTTTATCTTTACAGTACTTCAGTGAGCATAGCAATTCAACTCTATTCGAAACAGATGAGCGATTCAACCACCTCGGATTCACGATAGACGATCTTGGATGCTGCAAAGTCATCCGACATAAAATTTGGGGCAGTAATGTATTTGTTGGGACAATCTTTACTAATGCGCCATCTGATTGCGAGATATTCAAGGACTTTTCCCAGCAAACTACCAAGTAACGATATTGCATTTCATGCTAATTATTTCGTCACTGCATGCTTCAAATGAAATCAAGACTATTCATTTAATGTAACAAAACATTGCGTTTGAGCTACATCTTTTTGTCGGTATCTATAAATCTCGCATATAAATTTGCTGTATGTAGTATGCTTGTATAATAAAATGTTTGATATTTAAAACGATGAGAGAAATTACAACTATTTTCAAGAAGAATACCATCTTTGTTGAGTTCTGTTAGCATTATGTTAGTACCTGTCGAATTTTAAACCTTCCTTCCATCTCGTTTAATGCAAATTTGTGAAGGTGAAGATGGAGGTGAATGTGCAGTTGCGTTTTTTAGTACCAAGCGCTGGGATCGCAGAAGTAGAGGAGACCCAATCGAGTCCGCGACCCCTTGTCATGTTCAAGGGCGTCGTCAGGGGGTGGATTGGGGTGGACATGTCCACCCTAGTTTTTCTGAGGGTGGTATTTATTCATAAGCAAAAACGATGCAAAAAGGCTGGGTATACCTCAGGGCATAATACCTTACCGAGTCCACCCCACTTTTTTAAGGCTGGCGACGCCCCTGGTCATGTTAAAAATCTCTCAATAACTTTCTGAATACAAGACTTTGATGAAATTCGTACATCACAAGTTCACCCAGTTCACACAGTGTCTATTACGAGGGATTTTCTTTCTCTGTGTAACCTTTCATTGTAAATTTCACCTCGACTACCATCTTTTTAAAGAAAATTGCATTACTTTGCCGATACTCTGCTACAGAATGAGATGAGCGGCAATGACATATGTTGATAAAAATCGCATTTTTAAAAAGTTGCATTCTTATATTAATTCTTTTAAAATTTCGAAGATTACTTTAAAAGCCTTTAAAAGTCCTTTTTGTTGCCATGAGAAATTAGGAAAAATTTCAGTAGCACAGAAATGAATCGATAATTCAAAAATTATGTTAGTAGATTACTACTGATGATTACAGAGTTTGTTACAGTGGTTTTGGCAGCAGATGTTCTGGATGTTTCAAGTCTTTAAAAAAAGGCTGGTGTAAATGGTTATTACATCTTTCTTTGGATTGAATGACCTGAAGGTAACTTTGGCTACTGTGCTATAATTTTACCGTTGACTTTTTTGAAATCTTGATTATTTTTAAAATATGATTTAAAATATAGATATTTTCAAAGTAAAGGGATGTGCCGCCTTCAAGGGTATACTTTTCGGACTTCTAGTTTAACCAATGTATTCGTCATCCGTCCGTCGCTGTGCCATATCCTCGAGGACGTGGGCCACCATGAACCTCCACCTCTCTCTGTCTCTCGTTCTTTGAAGCAGTTGAGTTTGAGTCACGTCTCCTCCGTTAGCTTTTACCGGTCCATCTAAATACTTTTCTCTCGGTTTACTTTTCAAAAATAATATTGGTCAAGGGCCAAGGGGGTAGGGGGTACTTGAATTTCATTAATATGGGGTGTGCACCCGGGGGGGTACATAACATGTTGATGGTACGGGTATGTGCCGCCCATATGGGTGGGTTTTTGACCCAAAATTCTCTAAACAAGGGTCATTTTTCGCCAGAATTTCCTTAAACATGGGTCGGTTTGGCTGAAATCACCAAAAAATTGCTAAAAATGGGTATTTTTCCACCAAAATTCATCATAAAAGTGGGTGGCTTTCTGAAAACCGGGCGGCAGGCGCCCGTCCATCTACAAGTCGTGTACCCCCCCACCGGGGGTGTGCAGTCCAAGAAATAGTTTTTACCCTGCTCTAGAATTTTTCCCTCCAAATGATAGCCGGTTTTAGAAAAATTCGGCGAAAAGTATACTCCAAACGTAAAAATTACATGGAGCAAAATTGAAATATCAACCCACTCTAACAAAATAGCGCTTTTGACAAGCGGATCTAGAAAAATGTCCTTCTTTCGATACCCGGCGCTAGAAAAAGAGGCGAAAACGATACCCGGAAATGAGTGCACATCCCGTCAGCAAAATATACTAAGTACTCCCCCCCCCCCCCGGGGNTTTTTTGGCACTGCACCACGCAAAAAACTATTATGTGCAATTCGACCACAAATGATCTATTACGTCGTATTGCCTGGCCTCGTAAATGATGCTGCTAGGAATTTGAAGATGTTTATCTGCTTTTTTACTTCCAACACTGGGCTCCTGCTTAGAAACCAGAACACTGAAGGACAGTATTCTAGCAACAGCCACTGAAAGAAGTAATGACATAACGCTGCCAATGAAACCGGAAGGCCCCAATTAACAGTTTGATGGGGGTACGGTAATGGCTGGTTCGAAAATTTACACCCCAGTTAAAAATTGAAATACGAAATATGAAAAATACAAAATTTGCCGCAGCTTCGAAGAAGCTATTGCTCCCACCCAGAAATGTCAGAGCTCTTTTACGGGCATACACGAGAAGGTCGGCATTTGCTCTTTCCTGTTTGCAGTGGTCATCGCGAGGCGATAACTCCTTATTCTACCTTCTAATCCTTTTACCCCTGTGTCCTTGATACACGTCATCACTACACTTCCCTAAGCTGTTTTAGGCTGTCCTGTACCAGCGTTCTTCGTACATGGCTAATGGGCCCCTTTAATTCTTTTTGCAGTTGTTGGCTATTTGCACTTTTCACTGCGAATATGAAACCGAAAAGCAATAAATATTTTAATTATAATGGCCACATCTGAAACAACACTCAACTCTCGACTAATGCTCCATTGGAATGGTGTGCCAACAGCAAAGTTTGATCCAAGACCTGCAGTTCAAACATTCCTTACATTAACCCTATTCACGGGGGGGGGCCATTATGGCCCCCCCTATCAAACTTTTTTAAATAGAATTTTAGCCATGAAAGATGTGACTTTGAAACTCCTTGACTTTTATCAAAATTTAATAGGCTACATAATTATCAACTTGTCATTGTCTATTGTTGTGTCACGTGACCTCTGCATGCCCTTTTTTGGAGACCAGTCACAAAGAAAATCGTAAATCCTCTGTTATTTTCTCCCCAGTAGCATAAAATACAAAGTTATATATACCATTCGATTCGTCTTGAAGAGGGCTTTCATTTGATATATAGTTTGTTAATATTTGCTTACATCAGCAAGTTTTAATATCTATGACGTCATACAACTTGATGACGTCATATTCTGAATAAATTAGTATATTATTCATGAAAATTTGCTCAAAATGGTGTGATCATGAATTGAGATGTCTAATTTCATTGATTAGAAGTCAAAAAGTATAATATATCATTGTAACTATTGTCTCCATTATATTTAGTGTCCGTAAATTGGACGTAATTAGCCATAATTAGCAGATGCAATATTCAAAATTCAAATTATCAATTAAAATGTCTTTTTTGACTCATGGCCATCACTTTTGCAGCATTATTACCTACATATCTCTAACAAATCAGTAAATATCTGGCATTTAAGAACAGTCGCTGGTTTTCCTTGATTTTGCTATTGTATTTGGTTGGCTAGCAACGAATCACGTGACAAGTTACAAATTATTGTTATTTTTAGATTCTCCTTTGGTTCCTAATGCATTGTGCTAAGTGTAATCTTCATACCATTTCTCGATTCTGAAATAAACAGGGAGGGCCAAAATGGCCCCCCCCCCCCTCGGACCAAAGTAATAAAAATTTTACCCGGGCTGAATAGGGTTAAGGAGGCAGTTACCCAAAAAAAACTTTTGGAAGCAATTTTTTAATAATTTTACTTTTTCATAATTTTTGATTCTCCATTCTCTAAGGAGTCCTTTAATGCATAGTTCTCATACCTTGTTGCTATATTTTCCTCAAAAAAATAAGATTAATAGATAGCACTCCAATGTTTATTTCCTAGCAACCATTTTCCCCTGTTATTTATCTTGGTTACCAGGGGCTTTTTTAGCCCCAGAAAAAATGAGGAGCTTCTCTTTTGACTGAAAAGTGTGGAGGAGCCTCCCCTGAATTCAATTCAACCACTTTGAGTGAATCACGTTGAGTTGAATTGGAAACATTGCATGAGATTCGAGAGACGAGAAGCAGGAAGTTGCACTGAGCACGTACTCTGACTGAAATTCCTACTACCACACAACTGTGTCACTGAATTTAGGATTCAAATATGTCAAGTAAGAAACCGACAACAAGTATTCCATCGTAAGAAGTTCTGGGAAATTGCAAACAGAAATCAACAAAGGGCTTTGAACAGCCATGAAGCTCAAACTGGAAACGATAGGCCTAAATATGGAGACAACTCCTGTAGCTCGGCCTAGGCCTAGGTCAGCTACTCAACCGAGAAAGATGAAGAATATGTCTGCTGAAAAGCTAAAGAATAGTGACTTTAGCAAACTGACTCAAAATAGAATAATAACAAGGAGGCTTTCAAGAAAGTTTGCCTTAATTCCAAAGCTTTCAGTGGAGCCTTCACTTCAGCCTGCCAATGGAATGAATGAAGCTCCAAGATTTATTTCTCCATTTTGAATAGCTGTCTGGGAAAGGCAAACTTATTTAGAAAATGGAAGGCTACCCAATGCTTTTTTAAAAGATCTCAAGCCCATTTTTTGAAAGATTAAGTAACGATGAGCTATTGATGTTTAATAGGTTTAACACAAAACCAGAACAAAAGCATCAATAGTATTCTGTGGTCTCAAATCCCAAAAACAATGTTTTGTGGTTTAGCAAGAGTGACAATTGGGGTGTGTGAACAATTTGTGTTGTCAACACTGGAGCTGCATCAAAAGCCAAAATAATACAAGAAATGGGAATGTCACAAGGAAAGAACATGTACGATGCTCTTAGAGATGAAGAAAAGGTTCACATTCATGCAACGGCTAGGAGAACATTTGACAAATATAGAATGCGCATAAAGAAGTTAAGGTTTGGAAAAAGGAAAATAAGGCAGCAAAGCAAATTAGCTATAATTCAGGTAGCTTTGGTACTGGTACAAAACCAGAATCTATGGTTAAAAACTCAAAGAAGAAATCAAACAGTAATGTTCAAGATTTTCAAAGAAACGCTATAAACCAAAACAAGAAACAAAAACGGAAGAAAATTATATAAAGTGAATATGAGGATAATTCAGTTCTAAAGATAACTTTTATGAGGGAGGGACACTTGGAATACTGAAAGTAGAGAGAAAAAAACCTAGGAAAAGTTGAAACATTAATTTTTTATTCTTGAGTTATGTTTTCTTGCACTAAACAGTGCTAACGCTTGTGAAAATTGACATGCCAAACTTTAAGTGCGATTTTCTCTAAACTATGTTTCTAAGGGTCTGTTATCTTTAGGAACATTTTATTTCTGAAACCTTGGCCCAATTTACATCAAATCTTCAGAGATTATTTCAAATAGACTGAAAAATTATATGTATTACCAAAAATTCAATAGGGCGCGTTTTGGGTTTGTTGCTATGGAAACAGGGGTTTTTGGGGTTACCCTAACAACAGTTGTTGCTAGGGAAAAACTGATAATTCATTTTGAAGAAAACTTCTATTCTAGTAGGATCTTGAAGGAATTTTGAATATCAGAAGTAAGAATTCAGAGAAAAACGTCCCTAAATGAAAAAGATGCCCCCTATGAATGGTAGGTTTCCATGGCAACCGCTACCCCAAATTATGAACTAAATTCTTTTTTCTATAAAAGAATGACTACTTTACCAGCAGTCAAAATTTTATTTGGATTGAAGAAACAGTTAAAATTCTACAAATCATTTTATCAAAATCCACCTCTAGAAATTATTTGGGTAACTGCCTCCTTAAACGAATTTCGAACACCGTCTTTTGACAGAAGTGAATTGAACTGTCGTCGTGGACGAACCTTGCTCAAAACATGAAAAAATCAGTCCAACTTGGATTCGAACTATCCAAAATTTGTCGTGGACCGACTTTTTCCCAACAATAAAATTTTTGGAGCGACTCTATTAGGGTTGTCTCACCCCCACCCCGCTAATGTGTGCCCCTGGGTAGGCATCGTTTTTTCAGCAACGTTTTTCACCCAAATTTATCCATTTGATAGTTTTGTTCACACACAATTGCGCTATGCTATCAAAAGAAAGGTCCACTTCGTGGTTGTAAAATGGAAATGGAAGAAAAGAATTTTTTTATTTACTTTGGGTAGGAAACATGTGTTCGCCACGTTGTTTGTCAAAATCTGTTGGTTTTCAAATTTTTCTTATTTAAAAAAATTGGTTACCGCTGAGAATTTTCAATTTTATGGCTTTTTTGTTTCTTTTTATATTACATTGGCGTTGAGAGTTGCCGTTAGAAATCAGTTGTGTACAATGCTGTGAAAAATACCATAAATTGTTTATGTGGGTTTGCGTAAGTTAAAGCCAAGATTTGTCTTAAGCAAAATTTCAGAAGCAGTTCGTGCCCTTTCAGGCAAGATTTACGAGGCTGGAATTTTATTCAAAATTTTGGGTCAACCACATTCACAAAAAGGCACTAAGCATCGCATACAAGGATATTGTTTCTGATTTTGATGCACTTTTGACGAGAGATAATTCTGTGTCTGTCCACAAACGGAATCTGCAGTTGCTGATGACAGAGATTTACAAAACTAAATCAAATATCACCCCAAGCTTTATGACTGAGATTTTCATTGAGAAGAATCCTCCCTATCATCTTAGNATGACAATAGAAATATCAATTAGTCTATTCTCTTGCTAATTGCTCTTAATTAGCAAGAGTTGCGATCTAAGTTTAGAAATTTCGGTGTAAATATCTTCCTCTACTCTTAATTGCTACTTTTGGCTACAGTTCTGCCTGTTATCTTATGTTAATTTGGACAATTTTTGCTTTTTAAGCCAGTAGCTCAATTTTGGTCATTTTCCTATTGTTTTTGGTTGCCTAGCGACGAACCACGTGACTAATTAAACTCTATTGTTACATTTGTAAAGCTTATTGTCCAAGGAACAATTGGGATAAGTTTCATTGTTAAATCTCTTCTAGTTGTGGAAAAAAAGAGGGGGGGGGGCGAAAAACGCCCCCCCCCGGTCAAAAATGCTCAAATTTCAACCCGGTCCAAATAGGGTTAACTAAGTGTGCTTTTGGTTTTATAAGATTAGATTTCGTCGAAATAGATCTGTAAGTAGCACCTTTACCATAATTTATGCCAGATGAGAAGTACAGAAGTACAGAGTTTTCTAAGGAATTTTGTAACAAGAAATATTCCTTGCGGAAAAAATAAAGTCCCCTTTTTGAAATTTGCCCCCCTAGTTATGATTCCTTAAAAGAGGCCCTGGCTTACGACGTGATTCCTTTTATTCGTTCAATATTTTTAATCTGATTTGTTATTTTCTCTCATCTAAGTACAGTTTTACTAAAAATTCTGGCAATGGGTGTAGTGTACAAATAAATCCCAGAAATTCCTAATGAAAGTATACCCGAATCCCAGAATTTTCAGGCCAAAGACTACCCCAAAACTAGCGCACATCCCCGCCCCGTACACATTACTATGTGACACCCCCCAGTAACGACCCCGCTGAAACGCTTCCCCGCCAAGGTGAAATGATGACCCGCCAATAAAATTTGTTTCCCAGCCAAAATTTTGGTCTTCCCCGCCGTGATTTTTGTGATCCCGATCTAAAATTTATAATTTGGGAATTTTCCCCGCTGTCTTTTTAATGCCCGGCGGGGTCGTTACTGGGGGGTTTTATGTGAATATGTGAATACCCCTGCGCCGGGCAGACTTTGCGTTGCGCCATTTTCAAAACATTTTAGAATAGCCTCTTTCGCATTCAGAATTTTGTTTTCATTTCAGCGCGCCATTTTGGCCTAAAAGTTAAAACTCTTCTTGGGTGCAAACGGGAAGAAGGAAAACGACCAAGAAGTCACCGTCAGAGGCAAGAAGAACAATTGTAATAGCAGAGCAAGAAGAACAGCTCAATTCTCGAGATGATGCAACTCACGTTTGCTTCTATACTAATTGCAGCTGTGACGAAATTGTCAACAAGTAGCAGCCTAAATTGTCACGCTAGAGGTCGATGCTCATGTGAAATGTCGGATGGGTCTGGAGTTATTGACTTGAGTCCCCTAAGCAAGGGCAAATCCCCAAGGTGAATAGGACCATTTGTAAAAGAAACTAATGACAATGAAATCATCAGCAATGGCAATGCTAATACAGATAATTAAAATTAAATATATGGCTAAAAATAATGAGATATTATTATATAGAAACAGAAAGTTATAAAAATCTAAATCTTTAAACGCAAAATTTTTTCAACAAAGCTAATTTTAAAGCGAATCAACGGATATAAAAGCCCCGCGCGGAAGGGGTCTGGGTATTCTATTATTAGCCTATTGTATTTGATGATTTCAACACGTACGTCGGATATTGTTTAGCCAGAGAAACAATAGCGTGTGTAGGAGTTTTCTTTGTCCTATTTATAGATGACCTCCACTTAGCTCCGTTGATTCACTTTAATGTGACCTTTTATTTAGTTGTGTAAGGGACCATCGACATTTAGGTTTCGTCTTTCATCACGGCATTTGGCCGTGTTTGTTGGACCCCCCTCCGTCATCGCGGCCTAAATAAAAATCGGCCTAAAAACGACCGTTGTTGTTCTCGAGATCGCCGAGTTATTTTAAGCAGAACCTGAGGTCTAAACTGCCGCTTAAATTAGTCATCTTCAGATGGAACAAACAATATCTCTTTTGATTGAATCTTGTAGGCAAAATGACAAGTGAAACGTACTAAAAAGTTATTTTTCAAACTAATAATTTCTTAGATTAGGTTTCGTTCTGAACATGCAAGTAATCACGGCTTTGGTCTACACCCCCTCCCCCCCATCACGGCCAAATGCCGCGATGAAAGACGAAACCTAAATGTCGATGGCCCCTAAGCATGGGCGAAAATGAAAAACATGTTATGTAGTTGTGTAAGAGAACGAATTTGAAACTTCAATTTCCAACAAAGTAGTGAAAAAAGAGATTTTTGCTTGCATATCACATGACTGGAACAATTTCAGATCTCTGTGATTTTTTACGAAGGCATTCAGATTTGATCCACCTCTTTATTTCACGCCCCTATTATTGTTGGTGTTGTGGCCTCTCCACACCTTCAAAGACTCACAAAAAATTGCGAAGGAGGTTTTCATACAATGAAATATTTGTTTTCATGGCCTAGCCATAGGATATACCCCGTTTCTCCTTAGCGGCCTAATGCTGCTAGGCTAAAGGTTCCCATGTCAAAATTGAAGACCTTTACCATGTTATCACTGCAATTTAAAAATGTCTGAAGTCATTTTGTTCAAATTTTGTCTTATGTTTGCCTAGAAATTGGGCAGTGGCGTAAGGGAGATACTTGGGGCCCTTAGGAATGTGTTGTGAGTGGGGCCCTGGGGTTAGAATGCAGGGGGTAGTCCCCCGGGAAGAATTTCCAAATCACGCCCTTTACAGTAGAACCTCGGAAAACATCCCTTATGTGGATGAGACTGATTGTGGTGGCATGGATTCCACGTGTGAATGTGGTGTGAACATCTTCCAAGCAAAATATGATTCATATCATGAGGTCAAAAGTTTTTGAATTATATAACTTCAGAGACTATTTCAAAGGTTTGAGTCACAAAGCATAATGAGGGAATGTATAAGTAAAATTAAAGATTCTAAATGCTAGCAAGGGTTTCGAGATAGGTTTAACGCTACAGTATACTTTAAAGAAGCTTTTCTGCAGCTATATGGTCGCATAGCACAACATATGAAAAAATCCCTGTTGGTCAGGGGCCCTTAGTTCTCAAACTAAGGTGCCCCAAACTGTGTTGCGCCACTGGCAGTTGGTGTGTTCTAGGAAACTAATAATACATTTCTTCTCAGTTTCAAAGGTATTCCAGATATTAGAAGAACAGAATTTACCTATGACTTTGATCCATGTAAACCATTTACTACAGGAGCATGTAAAAATACCTTTGTGAGTATTTCCATTTTCAAAATTATAATATAGCATATTAAGTGATGAAAGAAACTGAATAATTTGATAAGTTCACTATAGTTGAATATATGAAACTGAAAACTGTTATGAAATGGCTGCTGCAAAAGCT
Organism: Aurelia aurita; assembly: GCA_004194415.1. NCBI lineage: Eukaryota > Metazoa > Cnidaria > Scyphozoa > Semaeostomeae > Ulmaridae > Aurelia > Aurelia aurita. The sequence goes on from REGM01000066.1 coordinate 990,975, forward strand.
CACCTACAGTATGAGGTGCCCTGACATACTTGCTGCATCCTAATCAACAAAAATTTACCTAAAGGTGTCCCATTGAATAGGCTGTGCAGCTACTACTCCTTAATACGGGTACCTTGATATTTATCTGCATTGGTTCTTCATTCATTTATCATAATAACCTCTTGAAAAGTCTGCCCCCAAGATGTCTGTTTTAGTTAACGAGTATCATGTACAGTAACTTACGGTTTATCACATCAGCAGGATATAAGAGCTGGAACCTCGTATCAGTTTTTAGTTTTTTTATTCTTAGAATATCCCTGAAACAATAGTCCAAGAAGTATTAACAGTTAACGAGAAATTGAATACAATTAAAAATTACCATATTTTCTTGGTTTCAGATCACTCTCAGCGTATCAGTAAAATATAAGAGCTTCAAACATAGAGTCATAACTTATAAAACAGGGCATCCAGGAAGGTCAAGAAAGACCCCCCTTAGTTTTTGTTTCTTTGTTTATATATCTGTAGTCAGGATTATAAAAAATAACGCCACTGTAATACGATATCCGATTACATCATCATTGCAGGAACCAAAGAAACAAAAACCAGTGTCTTTGCTGCCACTTCTGACTGAACCCCTCATAGCATGTCCAAGGTCCTTTTCAAAATAGATGGAGATACCATGTTTTTGATGAATGAAAGCAACAGGAGCATAAGAGCTGCATGCCCTTATTTTGTTCTATATTTAGACTGGATCGCTATATCTCCAATTAGCTTGTACGCTAAATCTTTTGACACTATAATAAAGCTATTGATTGATTGATTGATTGATTGAGTGAGTGAGTGAGTGACTGAGTGAGTGAGTGAGTGAGTGAGTGAGTGATTGATTGATTGATATTTTTCCTTTGCTTAATTGTAAATCTAAATTATTTTTAATTCAAATTTGTTCTCAGCAATGTAATACAGAGCACAGTAAATGGAAATAAATTCAGTTACCTAATTGGGTTTCGATTTTTATTTAGGTCTGTCAAATACTGATGCAGACAGGTATACAATCCCAGTTCAGTCTTGGTACAAGCTTCAGCCCAAAATATGATGAAGTAAAAAAGAAAGTCCAGTTTATTTATAAAACTGAAAAGCCATCTAAACTAAGGTAAGGAGTAACATACTTTTGCTGTATTTTACATAGTTATAAATCTTCCATTTGTATTTTGCCAGGAATAAAAATTCGCACTATGGCAGGGAAGATTCATTGAAAGCCACAATTTCGTGTCCGTTTTCTGTGAGAAGCTTGGATTAGCCCAGAGCTCGATATTTAGATTTGCAAGAGTTTTTCAATTCAATGATGCTCCCAAAAAGTGGCACTTCAACATTGATTGTAGGAAGCTTGTGTTATCATTTGTTTCCTCTTCCCTTCATTCAATTACAAGGGATAAACAAGTAGCTATTTATGGTTTTGTACAACGATTATCAGAGAGTATTTTTCTTTTGGCCATCTGAAGTCTGATTCTTCCATATAAAGTATGTTTGCAGGACTTCATAGAAAATTGCCGAAAGCCTATAAAGTCAAATCCATAATATAACGGGTGGGCCAAAAAAGTAACCCCCAAGATAAAAGAGTTATTGATTAAAAATCAGCTAATTATGAGATGTAGTTCGAGAGAAAGGAGGTTTTGAAAAACGATCGTCGTGAATACCAATGTAGCGATATCACTAATCATAAAAACACAACTTGACCAAACAAAGTGTCTAAACAAAACTCTTTTTCTTGTCATGCATTGTTTCCATTTCTACTTGCATCTTCTTCGTAAAAATAATCACAACATTGCAAGATTGAAAAATAATGATCGAACAAGTCGAAATTAGAGAAATTTCTATTTTTACCATAACATTGTGTTACTTACGGATCATGTTATGGTATCCTGCTAAAAGATACATTCAGTTCTTTCAAAATTACAAAGATCAATTTAAAAATCCCCTCTCGTTGACATGAGAAATTAGGAAAATCATTATTTGCACAGAAATTATTCAGTAAACAAACAATACGTTGGTGGGCTGTTGTTGATGATTAGTGATTTGGTTACAGTGGTTTTCACAGCCATCTTTCTTCGAAAGCTCATTTTTCTGTAATTACAGCTGGTAATGAATTAATTTTCACTGTATTGGTGTATCTTATTTCATCAAAATCTTGCATTCCGAAAGTTTTCCAGAAATGTTTTTATCTTGGGGGCTACTTTTTTTGGCCCACCCGTTACAATGCATTGTATTTCTTATGAAATCCGTGTACTTCTTAAGAGAAATAAAACGAATGTTTTATTCAATTTTTGAATGTGTTTTGAATTTCTTCCATCATGAAACAACTTCTTTGAGATATCTTGGGATTCCACCTAGCCTGCGCTCCCTTGTAAAAAGGTAGACAATGAAAAATCGAAAAATACGGATTTTCACTTTTTTACAAGGGAGCTCTGGTCACAGGCAAAATTCTTCCAGATTCATCGCTGCCTGTACGAAACAATTATGCGATGCTAAGATTAGAAGTAATGTGGTCTTACTATATCCCTACTACTTTTAAGGTAAAAGCAATTTAAGAGTAGAAGAACATTACATAGTTTTTGTACTGCTACCCGAATTTGGGACTGCTTTGGTAATGTTATTGAACTCTGAATGATAGACATACATCAGCAGAAGTGAAAAGAATTGACAAGAAGTTCTTTCAAAGTACTGGTAACGTTCCCTTCCGCAGTTGGTCATAGTACTGCTAAACTATTGCCTAACTGCCTTGTACAGGAAGGTTTCCGACGTCTCAGATCACCACTGCTTCCAGAAATGCCCACAAGACAATGGCAAACTTTGACAATAACAAAGTCTACCGGAGCAGAATCTCTAAGATGATGCTGAGTTTTTGCAAAACAATGTTTTTCAGGCTGCAAAGTGTACTGTTTTTGGAAGAGTGATGCAAAAACTAGAATTTTTTTATTTGCAACAACTCTGCTGTTTTTAGAAGATGCTCGAAAGAGTATCCCAAGAAAGTAAATAATGAAGTTGAAACAATTGAAATATGACGCTTGACAATGCTTGTAATAAACAATGAAATTATTTTTTTCAGAACAACAATAATTACTTTAAATTGTGACCACAAGGCAGACAAAGTCAAATTAGAAAAGTTTGAAGAGCCACTGAACCTTTTAGACCACTACGTAAGTCTTAACTTATGTCTTGTTACCCAGCCTTTGTAACTTAGGACCAAAAACACCCCCGGTCTAAATGTAAATTCCCCTAATACTTTCCCATTATCTTTGCTCAAATGCTCCAAGCTCTGGTTTTGCCCTAACAGCAAATTTGAAGTTTGCTGATTTTTAAATCTACAATCAAGTTACAAAAAATACTGGAAAATATATCAACATTTAATCTCATAATTGCAGATCTAAATAACAATAATTGTTTTATAATGAGTTTGAAACAGTTTGCATTAGAATGTTACAAATCTGTAGCGTTTTTTCTGGGACACCCGGTATATATATAAGATATAAACGAAGAGAAATTTATTTCCTAATGCAGTAAAAAGCTTCTATCTTCGTAGCCATTATCCAAAAGAAGAAAAAGTCAAAAAACAAAGATCATAGGCTTGCTACTGCGGTTTCCAGATTTCTGGAAACTTAAGATATGTTGCCTTTTTTGTTGAGACGTGTCTCACACCCTATTTGAATAAAGGATTGAAATAATTAATAGACTCCCATAGCAAGCCTTTGCTCTTTGTTTCGTAGACCCTTTCTTCTTTTGGATAATGATTATATTCGTAGGCTACTATTCTCGAAATCTTTTCTGACCAAAAATTAAAATGGTTACATTTTCAAGATAACTTTGAAAACTGTTTGCCAATCCATCTTCATGTTAATAAACGCCTATTTGCTCTAGGATTTGTGCAAAGCTGGAACGTTTCAGTCAAAATTCACTAAAACTTAGCCCCAAATTTTGTTAGCCGAAATTACACAACTTTGGATCAAAACTTATTCACCGAAATTGTATGGTCTGAAATGTGCGTTGTTGTACTACTAGGCATACCCTCAATGAGATTAATCCTTACAAGTGCAATTGATTTGTATTTTACATTTGCAGTTTTCAACTCTCACCTCGAAGTATGCCTGTCCGAGAAAAATTACCGTCAAGAAGAAAATGAGTGTTGGCACTGTCTTATGCATTTTGTAAGTCATCGCAGACCTTTCAGATATTCTGACAAAGAATCTGACTCGAACGATATTTTGATACATTTTGTAGAATTTTTTAATGTGCACGACAGTGATAGAAGCTCTAACGCCACTCAATTGAACCTTTCGTATAAAAGTGTATCGAAATATCGCTGGATCCAGACTCTTTGTAGAATAGCTAAAAGGCAGAAATGCAAAAAACCTCACAAACCTACAAACCTTGTTTGGAGGAAGCTTCAAGCAAAAGGAGGGAGGGCCATGTAAAAAAATGAGAATTTATAGTTGTGCTCTATCGTTATATGGGGAAATTGGATCAGCAATAAATCTAGGCTTTTCGAAGATCAATCAATGCCTTTCTTGGTATATAACAGTCCTTTTTGCGTTATTTTTACATAAAGGAAAAAAAATAGGGAAGGTCGAGGCCTTGAAATCCAGGTTTGGAGGAAGATCAAGGACTTTTTGCAACTCTGCTAACAGGTCTATTGAAGATAAAATCCATGGCACTGGTTGGCATTTTACATATTATTTGTTTTCTCGAGCCCTTCTTTCCCCCTTTTCGATGTTGATAGGAAAAGATTTGCATCACTGGCTTCAAGAATGATCGCAGAGCGCAGAAATTGATAACATTGAACTTGGGGCGAAAGAGGGATGCCAAGATCAATTCGTTAATGTCTTTAGGAAGTAAATTGTCTAGCATATAGACGTGTTACATTTTATCGAAATTTCTAGTCCTCTTTGGAGCATGTTCAATAACAACTCGCAAACAAAATGAACCATAACCATATGACCAATAGACAATAACGCTAAAGATGGCTGCTCCAAATACTCTGTTGTGTTTGCTGCAAAGCATGCTGGGAAGAAGCTCCCTGACGACCACCTGACGACGTAAACATCTCAGTCTGCCGTTTCGACCAGCTAGCTTGAATTCGAATCGACCTTGAATTCGAATGCAACATGATTTGAAAGGAAACCTTTCCAAAGCAGAAAAAGTAAAGTTTTGATTCGAATTTAAGCTTAAATTAAAGATTCGCGTTCGAATTACAAAATTTTGCTATTTGTTTACATTGATTCCTTGTTCCAAACTTTACCACAGCTAGCCAGTCGAAACAGCAGACCAACATTTTTATGTCGTTAGGTGGTCGTCAGAGAGCTTTTTACCAGCATGCTTTGCGCGGCCGACATCTTTAGCGTTATTGTCTATTGGAGTGAAATGAAGTTATACACCTAATTAATTAAGCATTTCCTACAAAATTGTTCTTTAATGCATTAAAATTGGTCCGTACTTCATGATTCTACTTTTTTGCGAATCTTTTGTGTTCCTGTACTTTTCACCATTTCATCAGATTCGCTCAAACTGATGTTCAATGTGTACCTAACGTGTGGAAATAGATACAAAATTTAGTTGGGCAGAATCTGTGGTATCGTTCCCAAGTTACAAGTAATTTTATAGAAATGTTTCATCTCAAGTCCTTGAAAACTGGTCCTAAAATTCTTGATCAAGTTTGTTCACAATTCATCCGCACAGCTGCCAAATTCAAACTGCGTATAGCAATCTTACTTCCTAAACCTTCCCTTTTTAAAAAAGAACCAGTTCGAAAATTTAAACACATGGGACTGTCTTCAAGCCGTTTTTTGTCTAGCTTTTAGTATCGTGAGGATGAATTGACTGCAAAGTATTTTAGGCCTGTTTGGAAAGATTTTGAGATTTTAACTTTAGAATGATAGCAGCGATTTTTACCGACTAAAGTTTTGTATCTAAGCTGACATGTTAGCTTCACAATAAGCATCAGTTTGAAATAACCTGATGTATTTTTGCAAAATACAGGCTCAAAACACCTGGTCTGTTTTTCTTACTAGCCCCGTTCATTCTTTCTTTCAAGATTGGTCGTGACCATAGTCCTCTATTTGGTTCTTGGGATTGTAATCAACCGTTATTCACGCAATAAAGAAGGAATGGATTTGATTCCAAATGTCAATTTTTGGGCGAGTCTGCCCCCACTTATCAAGGTGAGTGAAATTCGTTTCATTCGAATAACTCTTATTTCTACCGGCTATTACAGAAAAGGTTGAAAAAGTCATTAGAGTAAAACTGCGTGTATGTTAACTCATAGGCGTCTAATCTTAAAAAAAAGCTAGTGTAACTTTATTCTTGGTTTGATTTGATTTGATTTTATCTTTTTTACCCATGGTGGCCCCTCAGTTAGAATAACTGATTTACAGGGGGCCATGCTAAAAACTGATACTAATTTACAATAAATACAAGATATGCTATATATATATATAACTAAACTAACATTAAAAATTGTCATATAATAAACAAAAGAAAAACTAAAACAATTTTAGGTGTTCTGTTTTTGCACTGAATGGCTTGAAAGTAATTTAAGCTACTTTGCTGTAATTCTACCGTTGAATATTTCAGAATTAGAGGCCTTTGCTTCTTTTTTAAGGATTAAAGAAACATTTTGAAAAAAAATAAAACCATCGTAATTTCTAATTTGTTTAGGAAGCATGGAATGATTTTCAAGAAAACCATAGTGTATGATAGTCTACAGTATGGTAGCAAGAACAAATCTTTCACTCTTCTGTTTTACAATTTAGAGTGGCGTCACATCCTCAAACGAGTTGAAATATAGGATATGCTGTAACTTCAAAAATATTCAAGATTTCAAAAAAATCCAACGGTAGAATTATAGCAAAGTAGCTAAATTTTCTTTCAAGCCTTTCATTCAAAAGAAAGATTTAATAGCCATTTACACTAGCCATGGATTTGACGCCTATGCTGTATGTTAATATAATAATATATTGTATATATATATATGTGGAATAGACCTTTAGCTATTTTACAAAAGATTCTGGATTGAACAATATATTAATATATATGTTAATATGCCTATGGAGTAAAGCCTAAAGTAGTAATAGCCCAGCTTGTATCTTTGCGCGGTGATTTCTTACTCATATCTTCTTGAAACAAATATAGTCATGGCTTTAATGATATGCATTTTATTTCCTACAGGATGGATGCTTATTCACTTTGGGCAAAATCCGTGGACAATCAAATGAATACCAACCAATCTAATCAGCACTTTTGGTGAGCAATAATTTCATTATTTTTTTTTTAGAGAAGACGAGAGTATGTATCAAAAGAAGAATGAAAAATCTGATCATCTGCCACGTAAACTTTATTCACCAAATTCAGAAGATAAGAACAAACTATCTTTATAGACCTTTCAGCATTCTGAAAATATCTCTGGATCGAGCGACAGTTATATGCATTTTTATACGAAATATTCGATTGAGTGGCGTTGCAGCTTCTGTCATTTTTTCACATTCAAACTCTTCAGGTTTCAACAAAATGTCTAAAATATTGTTCAATCCAGAATCTTTTGTAAAATAGCTGAAGGCCTATTCCACGAGAACAGATTTATTCAAATTGTAATGACTGTTGTGCAGCTTCTGAGCCAGACAAATATAGTTCCGGTGGCACACATCTAGATTCATCTTTCTTCTTTTCAATTCTACTCTTTTCTTCTAATAACTCTTTAGACCATTTTTTGATAATCTGGTAGCACTCCATTTCAACAAGGTGGTATCAGATTATCCTAGTTGAAGTAACGTGCTATCAGATTGTCAAGAAGATGAAACGAAGCATGGAGCTCTTGTAATGAGTCTATTTTAGCTCTTTCTGCAGGCAGTTCGAGTGAATAAGCCACCTAGATGTCGGCTGTCTTCTGCGTTCCGCTTTTTTTACATTCACGGCTTGGATAGTGGGGCGTAGAGATTCCTTGTTTTGCAATTTTGCAATCACTAATCATTTTTACCAGCGTGCCAATCAAAAGCAATGGATGCTACTGTTAGAGTTTCAATGTGCCACAGATTGAGTCGACTGAAGTAAATTTTCTACCGGGTGTCCCAATAAACAGTACTCCCGTTTTAAAAATCACCAAACTCGATTATCAAGCCTATCATAAAATTTTCTTTTTGATCTCTTTTGTTGATGATCCAAATATATTCAAAGATAATAAAATGTTTGTTTTCAATACTTAAAGGGTTCTGAGAAATACTCTTTAAGCAACATCGTAAATCTTGCTTAGGAGTCATTATTTTGAGATTTTGTCATTATCCTTTAAGTCTACAATGATAGTTTGCGTTTCTCTCTGACATTTATAACCAAACTAGAAGCTTAATTTACAAAAAGAAATTAATCTGGTAATCATCAGTGCTCTTTTGCAGTATGCTTCAAAACCAGGAAGCCCTAAAAAGAGCTAATTTTGCTAATTTTAAAACCAATCACAAGATCAGCTATACCTGGGGAAATAATATGGTCTTTGATCTACTTCCAAAATAAGAGATTTAAAGATCGGCCATGTAATCAAATTTTGGTGATTTTTCAAACAGGAGTACTTTTTTGGGACACCCGGTAGCATATATTTGCAGGAAGATTTTTACTGTTAAACATCTGTCTCTAATACCCCATTCACACTGACACAGTTAAGCTAGCTTTATCTAAACCATGTTAAATTTCAACCAATCAAATGCATTTGATTTGTTGGATTGACCAATTAGAATGCAACATTCGATAACCTGGTTTAATTTAAGCTGGTGTAACTTGCCAGTGTGAATGGGGTATAATTCTGCATCATTTGTTGAGAAGAAATCATACTAAGATTGTAACATATCGTAAAACTTAACTTCGACTCTCAGTATCACAAATCTGTTCGAACGTTTTGAAATCCGTTAGAAGATTATAGCAGTATGGCATTTATAAGCAAGATATATTTTTGACTCATTTGGAAACCCCTTTTCGTGAAACCGAGACCCTGAATTTTTACTAGCACAATAGAAAACAATAGGTTAATCAAGGAGAATATGTCACTTGTTGATTGATCTTCTATACCTTATTATATTGATCTTCTGTAACTTATTATTAAGAAGCCAGAGATTAAGTTATGTTGAACTTACGCGACTTAAATCAATGCAAATTAGGGTGTGAAAATTATACATTAAAGAAATTAACAAGGAGATTAAAGCGAAAAGCAGGACAAATTTCGTCATCCAGAAAACGTTATTTTCAGTCACAACCTGTTTTAAACTGAAACAGAAGCAAGAAACAAGTTAGATTAACGATAAAATACTTCATCAATATTTTTTAAAGATTCACTTCCTTTCAATAAGCTCGTAATTTTAATTAACGCAAAATGAAATATACGTGACTTAAATCAACACAAATTTTAGAATAATAAGGCTTCGATTTTAGCCTCTGAATATTTCATTTTCAGATTATTTGAATGGACTGACGAGCCACAAGTAATACTTGAATGGTAAATGGTAAATGAATGGTGAATATGTATTTTGAGGGACTTACAAGCTTATTTATTAGAATTTGTAACTTGGTTTATTTATTTTCTCCCTTTTTAGGATATTTATCATAACTTTTGACCAAGACACCCTTGGGCACAACAAACTGTGGCCACGTTCACACGATACCTGCACAATTTGGAAACGGTAAAAAATTCGACGGGACTAAACTCTTTGCAATCTTCGTGGCAAAGATGCTGGATTTTGATGACATAAAATTTATCTAAGCCTAAGGGATCAATAGATCAATCCGTTTCATTTTGAAAGGGTCGAAAAACTTCTGTTTTCGTCGTTTTCGTGTGTTCACGCAACTCCGTTTTCAAATTGTGGCGGTTAGAGCACAGGGAAACCAAGAAACAGTTGTTGCTAAAATAAAAATAGAAATAAAAAATAAAAAAATTGTCTTTCTTTATCCCATGTGCGCTTGGTCATTTCTATTTTTATTTTAGCAACAATTATTTTCTGGTTTCCCTGTGGTTAGAGTTCAATTTTCAAATTCTACCGTTTTCAAATTTTGCCACCTTCAAATTGTGCTTGTACAAATTTTGCCGTTCTCTAATTAACGGGAGGTCTAAAAGTAACAATTTCGTTCCTTTTTCGAATATTACCGGCATTGCGTGAGCGTAGTCTGTATTTAAAGATATTGTACCTTTTACCAGTGGGTCAAAAAGTTTATTCACTGTTTGAGAATTCCTACAGCAAAAATTGTGCAACAGATTTGCAAAATTCTAAATTTCTCGTCTTACGGAGGCTTCGATTTAACTTTTTCTATATTTTGGATGAAGCACTGCTCTCAGAAATCGGTAAAAAGCAAACAAAATAGATTCCTTGAATTGCAAAAAAGATAGGGAAATACGTCCTTGTTAATTGTTAAAACTCACTTGAATTTTCTTTGTCATGAAACGAGAAAATAAATTGTGTGAAATTAGTCATTTGAAGGCAAACTAATGCAATGTGAATTTTAACAAAGTTCTCAAATAGACAATAGTGCTAAAGATAGCGGCTAAAAGACTCTGTTGTGTTTTGCTGCAAAGCATGCTGGTAAAAAGCTCCCTGACGACCACCTAACGACGTAAACATTTCGGTCTGCCGTTTCGACTAGCTAGCTTGAATTCGATATCGACCTTGATTTCGAATGCAACATGGTTAGAAAGGAAACCTTTCCAAAGCAAAAAAGTAAAATTTTGATTCGAATTGAAGATTCGCTGTCGAATTACAAAATTTTCCTATTTGTTTACATTGATTACTTGTTCCGAACTCTCCTTGGAGCAAATTCTTTTCTGCAAGATAAGATTACTTGTTCCGAACTTTACCACAGCTAGCTAGTCGAAACGGCAGACCAAAATTTCTCTATTTTGTTAGGTGATCGTTAGGGAGCATTTTACCAGCATGCTTTGCGCGGCCGCCATCTTTAGCGTTATTGTGTACTATGTTGAAGCATCAGTCAGGCACAGAATTGTGATTCTTCAAATTGGTTTGATTGTTTTTGCTGCATGATCTTTCAAACAGTAGACATTTTTTTGGACTCACCCTGTAGCTTCAAAACACGCTCGAAATGATTGATTCAACACTGCAATGTTTAAGTCTTCTCAACGTACTCAATGTTTTCCGATAGATAATTGTCATAATTTGGTATCAGCGACTAATTTTGAATTTAGATTCAATTTTGCCTCCTGATGATCTGTTCATAGTTTCGAAGATGAAGTTACTTCTGCGAATATTCGACTTCAAATGTTTTAATCTAGTATGCATTTCGAAACTGATTTTCTTCCACTTGCGAATAGATGGTAGCTTTTATCAGACTTTGTATTTGATAAAAAATCCCAGAATATAGGCGGGATTTTGAGACCCAACTCCAGAATATAGGTGAGGTTTCCGACAAGCCTTTTCACTACGAAACGAAACAATTGTAAAATTGTTGTTTATGCTAAACCTGAACATGCCCAGAATTTCTAGTAAAAATTAGACCCTAATCCCAGAAAATGTCTACAAACATTACATCCCATTCCCAGAATTTTTGTGACAAAAACTACCCCAAAACTTGCGCACATCCCCGTATGACTGGAAAATGAAGTACCCACCCCGTCCCGGGCTTTGCTAGCTATATTCCTATTTCTACGTCATTTATGAAAAATTAGAGACTTGTCTTAGATTTATTAACAATTTTGGAGATTTCTCTCCATTTATTTGATAGCCTTAGCATATTAGAATCGCTTAGAGCCAAACACTGTAATTGTTGCAAGTAATGTAAATCCAAAACTATTTCTGTGGTAAAACGTAACCATTGCAACTTTATTCGTTATTTTCACAGGTTTATTAATCGCCATGTTGGGAGAATTTTCATAGTGCATGTGGACTTCAGTATTAATTGAAAGCCCGATCTTGTGGCACACAGAAATGGGGAAAGGAAACCCGTATTGTAGTTTGAGCCATAGATTGTATCTCATCTCATATACTAATAAAATCGTAGACCCCGTCCCGTCCCGACCCGGGCTTTGCTAGCTATATTCCTATTTCTACGTTATTTATGAAAAATTAGAGATTTGTTTTAGATTTATTAACAATTTTGGAGATTTATCTCCATTTATTTAATAGCCTTAGCATATTAGAATCGCTTAGAGCCGAACACTGTAATTGTTGCAAGTAATGTAAATGCAAAACTATTTCTGTGGTAAAACGTAACTAGTGCAACTTTATTCGTTATTTTCACAGGTTTATTTATCGTCATGTTGGGAGAATTTTCATAGTGCATGTGGACTTCAGTATTAATTGAAAGCCCGATCTTGTGGCACACAGAAATGGGGAAAGGAAACCCTTATTGTAGTTTGAGCCATAGATTGTATTTCATCTCATATACTAACAAAATCGTAGATTTACATAACCCCACACAAACTTTATTATTTAATGGCGAGCGAAGCTCGTTTAACTGGGAGAGGAGGTAAACATTATCAAAGCCAAAATTAAAGATTTGTCTTTAATGGGGGTTAGTTATGCCACGTTAGCTTAACGAATATGTATACCAAAAACTTGAAAATTCTGGAAAAGGAAGTCACAAATAAAGAAAGTTTGTCACGAAGCAGACTACTGCAGGCACTCCAAATAACGAGACTACCTAATATCTCTGGGGGCTTATCAATTATGAAAGTCCTTCTCAAGGTTTTGTAATTCCTATTATACCTAATAACCTATTGCATGCTCTCTTTCTAATGTTTACGTCTCCTTGTTAGCTATTTGCAATGGGTTCAATTTCCTCAGTTATTTTGTACTATGTACTCATTTTGAACTCAATTTAACAGCACTATAAGAATTTCGTCGTTGTTGTTTTTGATATGTGATGTTTTTTAACTTACTTTTTTAATTCACACTATCAATGAAATTTGGATTATTTATTTCCACAACCTCTTTTAAATGGCAATACACCCAGGAGAAATTAAATGGTTAAATTTAGAATCACTTTTATTTCGCGGACGAAGGATTTGTGCAACTTTAAAATTACGGAAATGTTAAGCGTTCGAACGTTTTCACAACCGGAATTTTTGAAATAATCAAATTCGAAAGTTTTCAGTTTCAGTTTAGTTACTTTCAGTTAATTGAATAACAAACTTATTTAAAGGGAATGGCACGTGCCGTTTCATTGTGTAGCTGAAGAAACAATGGGTGCGTGGGCGTTTTCGTAGCCTATTTATAGCGACCACTCAATATAGCTATGTCTATTCCCTTTAATACAAGGAAACAATTAACAAATCATAGTAATGAACAAATCAAGCAATTAACGAGCGTTTTCCCGACTCTATGCCCCCATGGGCTCTATGCGCAGTGATCCAAGGCAGAATACAAACCAGCATTTTTGCCAATATTTGCCAATATGCGCACAGGCTACGTTTTCGTGACTCTATGCCCAATCAAAGATATATAAATATACAGCATCAGTGGAAAACAGGACTTGTAACTCATCAAGAATTTTTTTTCTTCATTTAGCACAATATCTTCTACACTACCAGCTACAAAACTACAATAAATGCGAATCGAATACGACGCTCACAAAGACATGGATTTGCTACAGGTCTTCCATGGTGATAGATAAAATCACCCAATTTCTCGCTTCGCTGCAATACAAGGAGCACTGGAGCACAACAATTTTTGTCTCGGTACCAGGCCTCCAATGTGTCAAAACAAAACAACTTATTGAAATTAGGCGCCTAAAAAGCACAAGCAAGCGGAAGATGAGCTGGATGTCATGTCGTTTTAATTCGCTGGTAAAACCTAGTAAAAATTGGACATGAAATGGCGAGCGAGGTGTATGACACGACAGAGCTACAAGAGAAGGCTTTCCAGATTCTCCAGAGTAAAGGAACAACGGCAATAGGAGATGGAACGGGCAGCAGTAAAGATGGCAACCATTCAAATGACTTAGGCCCACCTGACCTGGGTCTTATCATCGGCCTAGCAGCAACAAACGATGAGGAGGTTGTGTCTGCAATTTCACAAGTCACCGATGTTGCAGCGGTGACTCGAACTGCAACTGAAAGTGGAGCAATTGATTTAGGCTCTTTGCCAGGTCTTACTGTAACCAAACATGAAAAAGTTGATGCTGATGCAGAAATCGTCGTCATGAACTTTGACACGGAAGGAGTTGAAGAGCAGCCAGTCGTCAAGGACCCAGTCGTGCCACAGAACACAATCGTGCTACAGAAACAGACCCAGCCTGACCAAGGGATAAAACCCCCTAATGACAGTGAAGAGATAGCAAAACTGGTTGAAGTGGCAACCACAGTAGAGCAGGGTTCAACTGATACTATTGCACCTCCCCAGGAGCTGACAAACCATGAAGCTGGATCTCATTTGACACATGCAGTGTCTGACAATGTTGATAAACAAAGAGGAACCATGCCCATGGACACTGAGACTCCACCAATTGTAAAGCGTGGGACTGGTACATATGTTTCAAGCTTTGAAGAGGCACGCAAAATGATAGAAGCGCATGAAATATTAACAGGAGCAAAATATGTTTTGTGGAGAGGTTTCTCTGGCTTTGGAAATGCTACCCCTAAAGCCAAAGGGCGCAGAATTATGTGGCAAGAAAAGGAAAATCGTTCTGGTGAGATGAGGCATGGCATAGAAAATGATGGGACACCTTTCATGGTTGGTGGGGAGATGATCTATGATTGTGTTCATGGAAGTGACCAACATAAGTCATGGAAATCTTTGTATGCAAAAAGGCAAAAGGAAATGGAAGAAAAGGGAGCTCCTGTGAAAACAAGAAAGAGAGCTTCAATCAGTAAGAAAGTTGGTTGCCCTGCAAAGATTTACCTGAAGGAGGTTCTCAAGTTTCCTGAATACACCCCAACAAAATTGTTGAAATTTCGTACCAAGGCAGCAACAAGAAAATTGCGTGCAGATTTGGTTCAAGGACTGGAAGTGAATTATGAGCGTAGAATTTACGTTTCATTGCCAACCATAGAAGATCACAAATTTCATCTTATTGGTCGAAACATGACCGAAGTAAGCCAAGTAACCTACAGAGCTCCCATAAACATTGCTGTTGTCAAATATTGGGGGAAAAGAAGTACAGCCTTAAACCTCCCACTTAACTCATCATTAGGTGTGACACTTGGTATGGATCAGTTATGCTCCAAGACAACAATTGCAGTCAGCAAGAACTTTAACGAAGACAAGTTTTGGCTCAATGGCAGAAAACAGGATATCAGGAAAGACGGTGGAACACAGCGATGTCTGAAAGAAATTAGGAATATAGCAAAAAGGAGAAAAGGCTCCAAAGACAAAGACTGCCTTAGTAAGCAGCATGTTCATATCTGCTCTGAGAATGATTTCCCGACAGCGGCTGGGCTTGCCTCTTCTGCTGCGGGGTATGCCTGCCTCACAGTTGCTCTAAGCAAGCTTTTAGGTTTCAGTGGGGAACTTTCGCATATTGCAAGACAGGGTTCAGGAAGTGCCTGCAGAAGCTTGTATGGTGGATTTGTCAAGTGGAATAGGGGTGAAAATGAAGATGGTCTGGATAGCATTGGTCTACAAGTGGCACCTGAGAATCATTGGCCAGAGCTGAGAGTTCTTATTCTTGTTGTTAATGACCAGAAGAAAAAGGTCAGCAGTACGGAGGCTATGCAGAGGAGTGCTGCTACAAGTGAATTGCTGTGGTATAGGGCAGCATATGTAGTGCCAACAAGGATTGAAGAGATGGAGAAAGCAATCTTAGAGAAGGACTTTGACAAATTTGCAGAGCTGACGATGAAAGAAAGTAGCCAACTTCATGCGGTATGCCTTGATACATATCCTCCCATTGCGCCACCCTATTTGAACGAAACATCATATCAGATCATAGAGCTAGTCACAACACTAAATGAGTCATCAGGGAGAATAAAAGCAGCATTCACATTTGATGCTGGACCAAATGCATTTGTTTTCACAACTGAGGAATTTATCGGAGAAGTTGCATCACTTGTGGAAAGTCATTTCAAGTCTGAAGGAGCCAATGGTGAAAATTTCTTGAGAGGAATCATTGTTGATAGCACAGACAAAATGGCTTTGAATGAAAATGTTACTGCAGAGCTGAATC
This sequence comes from Aurelia aurita, assembly GCA_004194415.1. Lineage (NCBI taxonomy): Eukaryota > Metazoa > Cnidaria > Scyphozoa > Semaeostomeae > Ulmaridae > Aurelia > Aurelia aurita. The sequence continues at coordinate 1,007,085 of REGM01000066.1, forward strand.
GCAGAAACTTTAAGTGTGCAAAAGGAGCTGTAAAGTATGCTATTTGCACAAAATGTGGTAGTGGCCCAGAACAACTCCCATTTTCAGAGTCCCTCTTGAATCCATTTGGTTTGCCAATAGAGGATCAAACTTATGTGGAAGCGCACTGGACCCTACGCCGATAGCTTCTGCAACAGTATAACATGGTATGGTTTTAACACTCTGTATTTATAAATTGATATGACTAAGCACAAGCACCAAATTTTGATTACCTGACAAAATGGCATGCATTCATGAATTTGGCCAATCACATTGTTTAAAGGGTTTGTGCCAGGTTAGAAGCTTGCATTTGCAAAGAGCAAAATAATCTAAAAATATCCCATTCAAATCGAAGTTGCACACACACCGTGAACAATGGATAGCGAAAGAAACAATGCTGTGCCTGAGTGTTTTCTTTGTTCTAATTATAGACAAGCCTATTACCATTGCACATTCCCTTTAAAGGCAACAAGAAAAATGCCCAGTTAGGCCATCATCGCTCACAATACTATTTTCTGCCCCGTTATGGAGAAAATCTATGATTTATGAACTACATTAAGATTTTAAAGTTTCAGATTGTAAAATTTTGGCAGAATTTTGTCACAGATTTTTGTCTGAATTACCTTTGAAAGCGTTGTAAAATTTGTTGGCTAAAGTTTTGCTCACAATAATACTTCTACAGTATATATGTCAAGCAAAAGATCTGATCAACAAGCTGCAAGAAAGGAAATATTGTTTCTATCTTTTCAAACAACAGTATCCGAAACTTTTTGTCCGAACCTTTTCCGTCCGAAACATTTGGATGTTAATAAATGTATTAACTACCTTTGAAGCAGATCCAATAAATCAGGTTTATTTTTAACCTATGTGAACGCCTTCTTCTACAGTAATGCAAGAACTTATTGCAAAAACCTTGCCCTCATGGGGCTTTAATTTGGAACTTAAAATATAAAATTTGTGCTTCCAATTTTGACCTTTTACTTGTGCTAATTGGGGCTGAAATTCTTGCATTAATTTAGAAGGCGGCGTTCCCATTTGGGTTATAAATGACAATTTATCTCACCTGGTTTATAAAGTGAGTTACCATATTCGTTAAAGTAAATGACCTGATATATAAGATGAGAACTCGTACTGTAGGTCTGCAAATAGCATATTGTATTTGATAGTATCTGCGCATGCACCAACGAAACTAATCCAGAGAAACAATGCTTGTGTAGGTTTTTTTGTGCTATTTATAGATCTAGCTCAAGTATACATAAAAAGAAGAAGGATACCTCTAAAGATGCGAGTTTTGAACTGTGTGGAGAGTACAGTCGAACTCGCATAAGTCAGACTCGCATAAATCGGATTTTTCATAAGTTTGGCAAAAAGTATCAGTCCCCTTTGGCATAAATCCTTTGAAAATTCTTCACCTGAGTCTATTTTATTTCTTCACCTGAGTTTTATTTTATAACTCGGATATTCGTGTAAGTCGGATCTTTTCGGGAGTCCCGTCAGTAAGTAACATTGTATAAGTCGGATTTAACTTTAGAAAATGTCTTTAACTTGAACTTGGCACCCCGGGGGGGGGGGGGGTACTTCATTGTGAAGTCATACTGGATGTGCCACTCATATGAGTGAGTTATTTTATCTAAAATTCCCTACACATGGGTCCAATATTTGGCTTGATTCTGATAAATGGGTTGGTATTTTTAGGATTTTCTTACCAATGGGTTCCCAAAATGGGTCCCATAATGATTAGCCGCAAAACTACCGAAGAATCTCTTTCTGCATTTTGCTTGCGAAACGATAAAGTCAACACTCAACACACATAGTTTGTGGCAAGTATAGTCGTAAATAAACATTTATATGTTTGCTATTATGTTCTTTAAAAAAAGGTTTCATAATCAGCCAAATTCATATCCCTTTGGTTAAAAAATCAGGTTTATTGTTACAACCCATTTCAAGTAAAAGGTTTGATCAAAAAATTGTAAAAATGCAAATTGTTTTCTGTTTTTTATATCCAAAATTTTTTTTTCTGAAACTTTTCCGTACGAGTTACTTTGATTTAATGCACAATGATACCTGTGGGAAACAATTTGTTTCAATATCTGAAAGAATAACAAATTAAGAAATTTTCTAAATCTACGATTTGAGAGTAACACAAAGCAAAAACTGCTTTCAACATTTAGCACTAGTTTAAATACCTTTGAATACCTTTAAATACCTGTTTACTATACCACATACTGCCCTTTGGTACTCACAGTTTGCTTTGGACTGAAGACTTTTTATGAAAATCTCTGTCAAGATTTGGTGATTATGCTGTCTGAAATGGTTTAAACATGATCTTGCGTTTGGACTCTCTGATTAGTTTGCTGAAAGTGGAGTGTTACTTTTAAAGACCATTGTTTGATGGCAAATTTTCTCATGTTTTATATATGTACATATCATCTCGGTTGCTTGAGAATTGTATATAAATAAAGTCAGGGACCGCGCAGCGATTTTTAAGTGGGGGGGCTGAAATGCGAGCGAAGCAAGCAAAATTGGGGGTCCGGGGGCTTGCCCCCGGAAAAATTTTTGAGACCACGCCCTATAGATCGTCGGAAAACGCCCTTTTAATAAAATACTTCTTTCTTTACGTCCATATTTATATAGAGTTTGGTTCAGAGAAAATTGAATTACTACGAAAAGAGACACATATGACAATTATGAGGCATTATAGAAACTAGTCCAGTAAAATTTTTAAAGTTGCGATGCCGTTTTTCATTTTTTACGAAATTTTTAGCAATTTCCACGAGGGACATCATGTCCGCTCGTTTTTTATGGAAGTTCAATATCTCCAGGTTATTGAATCTTGCTTGCTTCATATTTGAGCGAAGCCAGGTTTTGAGCCGTCTAACCATTGAGAAAGACCTCTCAGCAGATGCACTCGTTGCCAGGTTAACATGCAAGAGCTTGCAAACAATCGCCACTTCGCCTATGAGACGAAGTTCTTCATGCTTAGAATTTGTAATCCTCTTCAGAATGTCGTCGAAGCATACGGCTTCATTTTCTCCGCACAACAATCTGAAGAGGGGAAGCTGGGCAGTAAGCGATAACATATCGACATCGCCATATCGCCATCGTAACTTTGCTCCAAAAACCTTAACTCCTCCCCATGATCTTCGGATTTCAAAACCACGAAGCAATGACTCCAATTGCTCATACGCTTTGAAGCAAGGCTGACTAAACTTGAGGTCAATGGAATGAACCATTAAATCGACTGCTTCAAAATAAAGGTGTCTAAATAAATCTCGTGGAGATTCTGCAAAGGCAATGTCGTACTTCCTTCCTCATATCTCGCAGGGCAATGTCGTTTGTGGGTGTGGGGCAACTTTGTCTCTCCAATCAAATTGTGCTGCTTAGCTTTCAGTAAAACTCTATCGTAAAACGAATTGAAGCTTTCAGTATTACGAATATTTTAAAGATTTTTTTTAGTCAAGAGTGCAAGTCGCTTTCCCTAGATAGAGAGGATAGTTGTGTTCCTTGTAATCTCTTCCACAAGCTATCTGTGTGTATAAATAACCGTTGACCGAGATTTAGCCCAAAAAAGAACTCGAAACTTTTCATTTTATGCTCACAACCAACTGTCATAAGTATACCCATAGACAGCGATGATTAACACCCCCATTTGCTTCACGTATCAAATGAGAAGATTGGCAAAGAGGCCATAAACGGTGTATGAGTTTTTTTCGATTAATTTTAACGCGAAGAATTAGAAATTCTATATTTGTATAACAAAATTTAACCTATCTTTGAAAAAAGTGGGGGGGCTATAGCCCACCCTAGCCCAATGGCTGCGCGGTCCCTGAATAAAGTACGCAGAAGTTATGTTATCCATAGCGCTGGATTTGATTCCATAGATGTCTCGCAGTTGCGATGACCACCCCCCCCCCTCCCTTTCCAAAGGGCGGCAAAAATGTTATGGTCGTATTATATTACTCAAAAATTAACAATAACAATTTCGGTTTGAAGGTTCAAAGTTGTTCGAAGGCAAAGCAGAGGTCTCAAGTCTTCAAATCTGTGAAAGATCTTGTCTAAATGGTCATTACATCTTTCTTTGGTTAAATTGCTAGAAAAGAGCGGAATGTACTTATCTTGGTTATTTTCAAACTTATAATGGTCTATATATCTCAAAATTTTTGAGGATGTGATGTCAACAAATTGCCACTGTGAATTCTAAACCAGTAAAATGACAGATTTCTGCTTACCACGATATTTTAGGCAGAGCTTCATAAATCGTTGTGTTTTTTTTTATTCTGCCATTTTACCTCTGTCAATGTAGAGATTACGATGGTTTAAATTTTTCAGAAGGTTACATGAATTCTTTTCATTAAAAGAAAACGCTGTAATTTTGAAACAATAAAGGTAGCGAAAATCCGCTCTGTAGAATTGTAGCAAGGTATAAAGCTGCTTCAAGCTATTCAAACCATAGAGATGCACACTCATTTTTTTATAAGAAACGGTAGGCTCCATTTTTTAGAACTTAAAAAACTACCCTACCTGAATTAAAAAAGCTAAGAAACTTTTGTAGTTTGTAGCTTTAATTTTCCAAGGTCACTCGAAAATGTTTTGACACTGACAATGATAGTGGATGTTTTGGCTTTGTTTTGAGTGCGAATTATGTTATAACATGTTTTGGGGTCTTACCATTGGCGTTAAGAAACGCGGCAGTTATTCCTACAATTTTGTTTCCTCCCAGTGTCCCTATCACTCAAATCAGAACGCAGGGAAACAAGGAAAACCAGGCACAACAACATCAACCTTCACGGGCATAGGGACACATGGAGGAATGGGCATAGGGACACAGAGAGGAAAAAACATTTGTAGGAATAACTACCGCGTTTCTTAACGCCCATGGTCTTACTAAGTAATTCGGAAGCCCTTCTAACAAAAATGTATTGTCTCTACACTTAAGGTATTAACAAGATAAGAAACACAAGGGGAACTTTTGGTAGCAAAATGGCTCTAAAATTTATGAAACTGCCTAGCAACCCCGGACCTTAGTTTCTCATGAAAAAATGAATGTAATAACCATTCACATTACCTTTTTCAAATATCTAAACCTATGCTCCATCTGTGTCCGTGCCGCCGGAGTAATTAAGTAGCTGAACCCTTTTCCGGGGAGAGGGGTACTCAACCCACTCTCGTACAAGGGTTTGTCTCCCTCGTACCAGCCATAATTTAAAATAATTGAGATTGGAATTGAAACAGTTATTTGTTGGGGCTAGGGCTCAAAATATGGCTCTCAAAGTTTTAAAATGTTTAATGTCTCTTATCGTTAGAGGGCGTGCCACTTGGGGAAACAGGACAAATTGTCATTGTTCTGTCTTTGTTCGTTTGTTTGTTTGCTTGTTTGTTTGTCGACTTGTTTGTCGACTTGTTTTATATCGATATTTACATCTAGCTTACTATATACAAATATATGTACAAGGCAAACTAATCCAAATCGATAAATAAATGTAACTAAATAATTATTTTTACAGTATTTTACTAATCTAAATAAATAAGAACTAACTTTTGGACATATACTGGCAAGCATTACATTTACAGTTTGGGCCATCCCATTTTTCATCATATTTTTAAAATTGCTTAAATTTTCGGCAGATTTCATGTCACTTGGCAGTCCATTCCAGATTTGAGGTCCCAGTGATCGAAGGCTATTGGAACCAAATGTGATTTGATTTGGTCTATAATGTTGCAAATCATTTGGGTTTCGTGATGAGTAAATAGAGGATTTTATTTTGAAAATCTCATGCATGAAAGATGGATTTAGATTTTTCTATGTCTTAAAAATCTCTATACAAAGAACTCTTAGACGAGAAACATGCATAGTGCATCTTTCTGACTTCAAAAGTAAGCCACTATAAGAGGTACGGTGATCATTGTATAAAAATCTAAGGGCACGTTCTTGAATCTTTTCAATTTGTTGCAAAGCCTTAGCTGATGAGAAGTAACACACTAGAGGGCAATAATCGAAATTTGAATATACAAAACTTTGGACAAGGATTTTCCTTTCGTTAAAGCCAATAAATTGTTTGAGTCTTTTCAAAATATTGAGTTGTGATGCACAGGGGTGAAGCTAAAGAAAATTATTGGGGGGTGCAGACCCCCAATTTGCCGACAAAAAAGGGCGTTCCTCGCAGGGGCAGATCCGCCCTGAAGTTGAACAGGGGTGGCCCGAACTGCAGATTCAGCCCGAACCAACAGAGAGGGCACCGAAAGTAGAAAGTCTTTGGAAGTCTGGTGTGGAAACTTTCTAAGTAACGCCCGAATTGTATGTTTTTCGCCACTTTCTGATGGAAACAGTTCAAAAAGTGCGTTAGTGCAGGCCCATATGAGTATTTTAGCGATTAGGTAGGCATCGTCTCGCGCCGAAGGCGCAACAAAAGCAGGGGCTTGGAGGCGCAGCCCCCAGATTTTCTTAAGGCAACGCCCTTTACTTTGGCTTAGAACGTCTCTCCCGACTCCATGTTGGCCATTGCTAAGATAGAAAGTTAACATCGTTTGTAGTGAAGTTTCTATAAATCAGCATCTACAGGAAAATGTTTGAGGGTAGTCCCGTTACTTTGGCTTAGAATGCATCTCGAGACCCCATGTTTGCCATTGCCAAAATGAAAATTCAAACAATTATGTAGGGACTTGGGAAAATTTTTAAGGGGCACACTCTTTACTTTGGCTTAGAAAGCCTCTTTCGATCCAAAATTTCGCCATTGCTGAACGGAAACTCGGATAATTTTGAAAAATTCGTACCACACCAAATCTATAAATTCTTGATTTGCCGACAGAGGTTATCAATTTGCCGACAAACTAAAAGTTGGGGGGTGCTGCACCGCCCCACACCCCCCCCCCCTTTGGCTACGCCCCTTGTGATGCAGCTTTTCTGCAGAGTTCAGAGATGTGCTGTTCAAAATTTAGCTTATAATCTAGCTGAATACCTAGCAAGTTGACCATTTCTTCCGATTTTATCATTTTGCCTTGGATGTTAAAATTTTCTCCACTAGTATTGGTTTGATCCTTTCTAATAAGGAGTGCATGAAATTTTTCTGGATTAGCTATCATTTGATTTTGTTTTAGCCAAGTCAAAGCAACTCCAGCTTCTTCTTCCAGTACCTCAATCAAATTTGATAGAGTTTTGGAAAAATAACCTAGGGTGTTATCATCAGCATTATTATGCAACGTAGCTCGCTTGATGAACAAAAAAAGATCGTGTATGTACACATTGAATAGAATAGGGCCCAGAACAGAGCCTTGAGGTACCCCTGATAAAATAGTTTGGAAAGAGCTATACGTATTATTGATTCTAACAGACTGTTTCCGTCGCTTCAGGTAAGAGTAGATAAGGACTAGAGTATTTTCATCCAAGCCATAGGCATGTAGTTCGGCTATAACTAAAATCGTGTGGAATGCAATCGAAAGCTTTAGATAAATCCATTAGAATAGCCCCTACAATATTATCATTATCAAGTTTACCCCTCTATTCTTCTATCATTCTTATCAAGACATGTTGTGTGCCATATGCTTTTCTATAGGCAGTAATGAAAAGTGAAAGGGTTTCATCTAAGTATGGGATAAGTTGGTTTTTTAATACCTTTTCATATATTTTGGAGAAGATATTTAGAATACTGACTGGACGAAAGTTTCGTTCAACTGTACGATCGGCCCCCCCCTTTATGTCTTTCTTCCCTGGATGTAAGATAAGTTATTTGGTTGTTGTGTTAGTTCATAGAAATGTGTTAGTACGGTAGTGTTACCATAGGTAGTTAGACACCGCAGTCGTACTTACATTACATTGCCTTTATGAAAATTTTCTTTCCTTTCTGTATTTCGCTACCTCCTCCGCAGAACTATACCGGCTGTCCCAAAAAAAAGTATACATATTTGGTCAACCCTAACGATCAGAATTTAGCATGAATCAATCCGAAATCATTTTTACTTATTTAGGCACGGTAGCCCCGTCAATTCATCGGAACTGCTTTTCAGGGGGCCGTGGCAAAAGACATCTACAAATTTTTAAAAGATACTACAGTACATAATATAACAAAATAATCAGCTAATCATGGTTATAATTGTTTGTTTTTAATTCTTTTCTTAAAGGTGGCAATGCCTGTTTAACATCAAGTTCAAGCTGATTCCAAGCTTAGGTCCACGAAACGATACAGCCTTTTGCCCATTGTTAGTTTTCTGTAAGGGTAGCGAAAGATCTGTTTCAGTATTTCTCAGTCTTCTGATGTTTCGAGTCGNGCCACCACCTCCCAACCAGAGCTTTGGCATTTTTGCCTAAGCTATAAAAAAAGACGCGAAAGATGAACGCAGAGCAGAACGAGGGAGAAAAAAGAGGCGGAGAGAGAAAGAGGGATAGACTTTTAGCATGAGGAAATTGAAAATATGAGACTCGTTTGTTCACAGACAGACGCAGGACTAAATTCTGTCCACTGGGAAATGCTTTGATGTATAGGCAGAAAGCCAATCAAATGAGCGGAACGTGTTGTAGCTTAATAGGGTCTCGATTTGGATATCCTAATCTAGCAAGTCTCCCCTTCCTTCTCCCTCGCTCTGCTAGCTCACTCACGTCGAGACTCACATCGTAGATTCCACGTCTTACGCTGACAAGAGAGAGAGACTTGTAGCAAGTCCACATGGTCATCAAATCTTTAAACATGAATGGACTGGAGCACAGGCTAGGAGTAAAAGATTAATACCACGTTTACACTGTACCGGTACAGTTTCCACCCACTACAAAGTTGTTACGGTTCAAGAGCGTTTACACTGCTCCAGAACAAAATTTGTTTATAGACGGGAGGAACAAAAGTGTTACGGATTAGCAAGAACAGTGTAAACGAGAGGCTGATCTGTTACACTTTTGTACGGTTCCAAAGTTGTACCGGTACAGTGTAAATCGGGTATAACCGTATTTTCATAAGGAACCCCTCATAAAAACCTTGTCTAATTTGGCGGCAATTGACTTGCTAAGCATTTGTTTTTGCAAGTCTCGACACCAGGCCTCCTGGTCTCTTGAAAACAAAACAAAGGGTTTAAATGTTACCTGCGCAAGCGCAAGCATCAACGGAAGATGAAATGAAATGTCATGTTGCTTGAATTCGCTGGCAAAAACTCAATGAAACTTGCACAAAAAATAGCGCAAAATGGCGAACGAGATGTATGACATGACAGAGCTACAAGAGAAGGCCTTCCAGATTCTCCAGAGCAAAGGAACAACGGCGGTAGAAGATGGAACGGGCAGCAGTAAAGATGGCAACCATTCAAATGATTTAGGCCCGCCTGACCTTGGTCTCGTCGGCCTAGCAGCAACAAACTATGAGGAGGTTGTGTCTGTAATTTCACAAGTCACTGATGTTGCAGCGGTGACTCAAACTGCAACTGAAAGTGGGGCAACTGATTTGGGATCTTCTTTGAGAGGTCTTACTGTAACCAAATATGAAGAAGTTGGTTCAGATGCAGAAATCGTTGTCATGGAAGGTGCTCCAGAGCAACCCTTACAGGTCCCACTCACTGGCCTGCCACAGTCCCAAGTCGTGGCACAGACCCAAAATGTCAATGAGCAAGGCACGAAGCCTACAATTGACAGTGAAGAAATAGCAAAACTGGTTGAGGTAGCAACCAAAGTGGATAAGAATACAACTGAAACTGATGCACCTCCCCAGGAGCTAACAGTCCAAAGACCTGAGTTGACACCTGCACTCAACTTTGAAGGACAAGAAGGGATGATGGAAACCCCACCACTTGCAAAGCGTGGGCCAGCAAGGTTTGTTTCAACCATTGAAGAAGCACGCAAAGTTATTGAGGCACATGAAATACTAACAGGAACAAAGTATGTTTTGTGGAGAGGGTTATCTGGATTCGGAAATGCTACCCCTAAAGCAAAAGGGCGCAGAATTATGTGGCAAGAAATGAAAAATTCTAATAATCAAATGAGGCATGGCATAGAAAATGATGGGACACCTTTCATGGTTTGTGGTGAGATAATCTATGACTGTGTTCATGGAAGTGACCAACATAAGTCTTGGAAGTCTTTGTATTCAAAACGCCAAAGGGAAATGGAAGAAAAAGGAACTCCTGTGAAAACAAGGAAGAGAATTTCAAGGAGTAAGAAAGTTGGATGCCCTGCCAAGATTTACCTGAAGGAGGTAATCAAATTTCCTGAATACACACCAACAAAGTTGTCCAATTTTCGCACCAAGTCAACGTCAAAGAAATTGCGTACAGATTTGCTCGAAGGCGTCAATGTGAATTATGAGCGAAGAATTTATGTTTCTCTGCCAACACTTGAAGATCACAAATTTCATCTTATTGGTGGAAACATGGCTGAAGTAAGCCAAGTAACCTACAGAGCTCCAATTAACATTGCCGTTGTCAAATACTGGGGAAAGAGAAATACAGCGTTAAACCTCCCACTCAACTCATCATTGAGTGTGACACTTGGAATGGATCAATTATGCGCCAAAACAACAATTGCAGTCAGCAAGAACTTTAACGAAGACAAGTTTTGGCTCAATGGCAAAAAGCAGGATATCAGGAAGGATGAAAGAACACAGCGATGTCTAAAAGAGATCAGAAAGATGACAAAAAAGAGAAAAGGCTCCAAAGACAAGGACTGTCTTAGTAAGCAGCATGTTCATATCTGCTCTGAGAATGATTTCCCGACAGCAGCTGGGCTCGCCTCTTCTGCTGCGGGGTATGCCTGCCTCACAGCTGCTCTTAGCAAGCTTTTAGGTGCCAGTGGAGAACTCTCGCATATTGCAAGACAGGGTTCAGGAAGTGCCTGCAGGAGCATGTATGGTGGATTTGTCAAGTGGAATAGAGGCGAAAATGAAGATGGCCTGGATAGCATTGGTCTACAAGTGGCACCTGAGAATCATTGGCCAGAGCTGAGAGTTCTTATTCTTGTTGTTAATGACCAGAAGAAAAAGGTCAGCAGTACGGAGGGTATGCAGAGAAGTGCTGCTACGAGCGAATTGCTGTGGTATAGGGCAGCATATGTAGTGCCAATGAGGATTGAAGAGATGGAGAAGGCAATCTTAGAGAAGGACTTTGACAAATTTGCAGAGCTGACAATGAAAGAAAGTAGCCAACTTCATGCAGTATGCCTTGATACATATCCTTCAATCGAACCACCTTACTTGAACGAAACATCACATCAGATCATGGAATTAGTCACAACACTGAATGAGGCATCAGGTAGACTCAAAGCAGCTTTCACGTTTGATGCTGGACCGAATGCATTTATTTTCACAACTGAGGAATTTATTGGAGAAGTTGCATCACTTGTGGAAAGTCATTTCAAGCCTGAAGGTGCTGATGGTGAAAATTTCATGAGAGGAATCATTGTTGATGGCACAGACAAAATGGATGTAGACGAAAATGTTACTGCAGAGCTGAATCGCAGAAATCTAAAGTGTGTAAAGGGAGCTGTAAAATATGCTATTTGTACAAAATGTGGTAATGATCCAGAAGAACTCCCATTTTCAGAGTCACTCTTGAACCCATTTGGTTTGCCAATTGAGAACCAGAACTTATGCGAAAACACGCAGGACCTAATGCTGATGGCTTCTGCAACAGTATAACTTGGTATGTTTTAACATTCTCTATTTAAGCGTACGCTGTATATATATATATAGATGTTGGAAACCAACTTAAACCAGTATTGGTCAACCTGACATAGGCTGCATCCTGTGAACTTGGAAGACAGAATTGGTCTTAAGCCAAACCTATAATATGTTAGATGTTTGTGATCCCGTAACTTTAGGAGGGTGCCGATACTCCGGCCAGTGGCCGGAGTTTGGCCGGAGCTATGGCCGGATTATTCCGGCACTTTTTGAAATTTGTTCTGCTCCGGCCAGGCTCCGGCCAATTTGATCCAAAATTATTTTTAAACTCCCAAAACTTCAAAAAAACGTTTCAATAATCAATCTTTCTAGTATGTAGTGTTAGACAAAGCTCCATTAAAATCATCATTTCATATGGCACATAACGTTTAGATTCTAGTATTTCCAGTGTATTTCCCTGTATTTCCTTCAATTGATATCATTATTTGTGAACCAAGTTATGCTTAAAAATGTTTCTCTGTTCATCTCGTGTTCGTCAATATTATCAATCTGGACACTACATCATATCATACTGTATATCACGGAGCATTTCACTCCCAAAAATAAACAAACGTCATACACCTTTGGCAAAAACCTTTGTTTCCAGGAAAATCCATCAATAATCTTCAAAAATCCTTTTGTTCTGAAAAAATTATGCTTTTTGAAATTGTAAAATGCCCCTTGCTGCATTCAAGTTGGCAATGGGAGAGGTAGAGGTCAATTGAAGGGTCAAAATTGAAGGTTTAATGCCATTTTCTATGCAATATGTCCCCGTAAATTTTCAGCTCCCGCCAGTGCTCCGGCCACAAACTAGCTCCGGCCACAAACTAGCTCCGGCCAAAGCCCTTTTTACATTTTTTAATTGGCTCCGGCCAAGCTCCGGCCACTGGCCGGAGTATCAGCACCCTCCTGTAACTTTTCAACTATTGAGACGTGATTATTTTAAACTGATCTCATTGCATAACTAACATGTTAACTTGCCGGGTGAGCCAGATATGATTATCTACTTTTGATAGGCCATGATAAATCATACAATATGACACCAATTTTGACAATATTAATGTTATTGGTTTAGTCAAAATTTCAACCATATAATACTCAGCAATTTTTTTGGCCACCTACTTCTCGTGTTATGAGCGATTTCTTGAAAATTCATATCCTGGAAACAGCCTTATTAATAAAAAATGGCTCAAATTTTATAAAAATTGTGATTGAGACAAGACAATGTGGAACTCTTAGAAACTACTATTGGGAATTAAGAAGTAGATTAATCATGATCAGTTGCACAAGCTGTCACTTGATGCTTGCACACATCTTTATGTATTACATTCATTGATTCAAAAACCTTTGATAAAGATCATTTCCATAAAACATTTGTGTCAAAAAGAAATTATATATATATTTTCTCTCTTTGTTCTGTCAAGTTCAGGTTTTACACAATTTGATTTTGTCTTTAATCAATTCTGTTTCCAAACCAAAAATTTCAAGGAATCGCTTATAGCTCAGAAAGTGGGCTGCCCTAAAATTGACAAAAAATCACCAGGTATTATATATTTGTGATTTTAACTAACGTTTAATTCATCAATTGTCAAAATCAGCCCTGTTTACGATTCATTGTGTCCTGTCAGCATAGAGGTTGAATCTTTTCAAAGCTTTGAAATTAATCTTGTAAAATGTTATTGCCCCATTCTTTCAAGTGAATTGTTCGGAGAAAGCTTTAAGTAATTTGCCATAATTCCAGAGAGAGCATTTCTGATACCATCATTTCATTATTTTTTGAATTACAGCTTGTTTCTGTTTTATGAAAGGATGCACAAGAGGCAGTATCTAAAGCTTTGACATCCATTAAAAGCACCATAAATTCTAAACTAATAGAGGAAAATCAATATGATCAATACAAGAAATACTCAGTTTTTGAAGGTCTACAATACGGTAGCAAGCAAAATTCTGTAGCTTTTATAAAAAATGAACTGAGTCTTTATCGAAATTTCACTTCAATATTTTTGTTTTGAATTCTCGTAGGAATAGAGACAAAATTTGGTTTTCAAACATCATTGTTTATCGTAGGTTTCATAGAGCAACTGTATTCCCAAGCCGTTAGCGTTTGTTTTGTTAGTTTCAAAGACAGTCCTAAGTTTGCTGACTATGCAGGAACATCTTTTCTTCGTCTCATCCTTTCCGCTTTAGAGGCCCTTTACATGAGAAATTTCAGCCCGTGCTGAGTTGTAACAGCTTGCTTATTTTTCTTTGCGTTTACATGATATCTCAACACGGGTTGAGATAAGGTCACATGATATGAATGCGGTCGCAAACAATAGAAGTAGGAATGCGAGCCCCTTTCAAAAAGTTGATTGATTGCGGAAATAGATTCCATTTCCTTTGTTCACATTATAATCTTTGATTTCAACACGCCCCGAGCTGAAATTATTTGCGTTTACATGGATATAAGCTTTAATCTCAACCCCTGCTGAAATGTCAGTACGGGTTGAGCAGGCGAGTTGAGTTCAGCCCGTGTTGAGTTTCAGCTCGCCCTCCTTTCCTTCATGTAAACGCGATGAAGGCTTAGACCGTCAACCGAGTTTCAAAACTCATCACCTGTTCAACTCAGCACGGGCTGAAATTTCTCATGTAAAGGCCCTCTTAGAAAATATACCGGGTGGGTCAAAGAAGTTTTCACCTTTTGAAAAATCATCAAAATTTGGGTATATTACCGATCACGAAAGGTTCTTTTTATGTCTTTGAGTCAATGACCTAATATTTTTTAGACATATTGCAAACTCTTGAAATCGCTTTGACTTTGTGGGAATTTGAGCTACCTGCGTTTGAGGCATATTCTGAATTCACAAGAACTGGTTATCAAATTGAATTTTGATACTGCACTACCTAAATTGGTTTCTTATATCTTTGATGTAGCTCTATGTCGCATTGGACGCGAACTTTCACATGAAATCGCAAATATTACGGTAGCTTTCTGGCTAAAAATGCCGAAGGACAAATCACTCCAAAAATCTCGTACACTTTTGTAAAAAATCCCAAAAATCTTCATAAAATCTTAGAAATCCCAAAGAAAATCTTAAGAATCTTCGAAAATCTCAAAAAATCCCAGAAACCTCTCCCAACAAATGATAGAAATTCTCAAAAATATCTTTCGAAAATTCTTTGAAAATCTCAAAAATTGTTTAAATCCTCACTAATCTTGCAAAATCTTGAGAAATCTTGCAAAATCTCGACAATCTTTGAATATCTCGATAAATTGTGAAATCTCAAAAGGTCTTAGAAATCTTAGAAAATCTCAGAAAAAATCTTTGAAAGATCTGAGAGATTTTTAAAATCTCAAAATCTCGTACGCTATTTTTGAAGTGATTTGCCCCTCGAAAAATGCCGTGTATATTCTATTGACATTGGATAAGTATATTGCTTTTCTGGTTTAAAATTTAGCAAATTAATGACGTGACCAGCGTGACAATATCTACACATCACAGGCTTCAGATCTTTAAAGCAAATGAACGGAGATATATCGATCTAGTCTAAACATACAGTAGCACAAAAGAATGACACGCGCCACTTATGTTCCTATTGCTTAGAACATCAAATACAATAGGATGTATTTAGATTGACCCAATCCCCCTAGCTAAGCTACTTTTAACTCCGTGGATTTTCTTTAAAGTTGATTGCGTAAATGGTTATTGCATTTTTCTTTGAAATGGATAGTTTGAAGGGAACTTAACATTTGACGCCAATGCTTTTTAATCATTGCTGGAGTCCCAAGATAAAACATTTTCAAAGTCATTTTAAACAAAACGTGTACTACCAACCCAAATAATGCTAAAAAGTATACTTTGTTTTTTATGATTTGGTTCTTTCTTGTAATCCTCTGAGCTGACAATTTATATTAGCGGTCCTCAATGAATTATGATAAATTTTGAAATGCCGTTTTATGAATATTAAGAAACTGTACAAGAAACTTTTACTGTAAGAATTGGGCCCAAAGTTAAGAAACCGTACTACAAAGATTAGAGCCAAGTTTCTTATAAAAAAATGAGTGCAGCATGGAAGAAGAAACAGGTGAAAATGAGAAGGACACATATTTGATCAGCTGTAATACTGATCCCACTGATCAAGACTTAGCGTAGCGTAAAATCGAGGATAGACTCAAACATAGAAAGGATACATATGTAACAAGCTACAGCAATGATTATGTTATGATGAATAAAAAATTTAGAAGTCAATGTGCTACTGTGAAAGTAAAATGCGAAATAGAAACTTAAAAGTTTCTCATCAACGTGATGTTCTAGAGTTCTGGCCCTTCCTTGTCTTTAACGAATAGCATTACAGACATTTAAAAGCAAATAAACATGTCTAAAAATGATTACAAAACTCAGCAGAGAAAATAGTCCTCTCTTTGCAAAAAACTGGTTTCCAACAGGTCAGATCACCATCTGCGACGACGGCGTCCCCATCCTCTAAATATTCTTGTGATGAATCGTTTGACAGGAAGCCTCTTGACCAGGCGCGGTCTGGCCCGGGTGGCAAAGTGGCGATTGCCACCCGGGCCCTCCGTTCTGTAATGTGGAGAAAAAATTACGGGCCCTTTTCGCAAAACCGGAGAAGAAATTTGAATTGCTTGAAGAATCCTTCCAAAGTGAATGAATGACTATTTCGGAAATTTCAGAGAAATCTAAGCAATAGTACTTAAAAATTTCAGCTCGCTTCGCTCGCACTAATTGCCGACAATCCAACACAGATTGGATTTTGCCACCAAATTTCCTTTTATTCAGCATCGGAAGCATAGACCTGATATATACAGCGTGTTTTAACTTGGTAAAAATGTTATTATACAGTTGATTGGTTTCCTCAAAATTTCTGTATGTTCTTCTAAAATATCGTTCTCTCTCTATTTTAACAGTTGCAGAAAAACAACAACTGAATTCATTTTTATGCGATCTAAAGAGAAATCCTTTCCTCAAAAGCTAATTTTTT
>REGM01000066.1:1029777-1051440 GCA_004194415.1 Aurelia aurita
AGAATGGGATTTTGGCTCCTACGGGGCTCCTACCAACTCTACCGTTTTCAGAAGATGCCCTAAAGAATACGCCCTTAATCTTAATAACCCCAACCTATGACCACAATGTTTTTCAAAAAGCAATCCACGCGTCTCCTACGGCGGTAGGAGACGCGTGGATTGCTTTTTGAAAAACATTGTGGTCATAGGTTGGGGTTATTAAGATTAAGGGCGTATTCTTTAGGGCATCTTCTGAAAACGGTAGAGTTGGTAGGAGCCCCGTAGGAGCCAAAATCCCATTCTGTGTGGTGCAATGCTAGACTTATTACATGAGTCCTTGTTTTCGCTCCATTCCCCCCTAACCATACCCCCACAATACACCACAATACCCATTCCGCTTCAAACTATGACTATGAATTTTAGCGGAATATGACTGTAACAATAAATAACAATTCAATTCAATGGAGCAAAACTTTGACTCATATCATCAGTCTAGTGCAATGCTTGGAAAGGGGCTTGGAACGAGCTGGTTGTTCTTATGAATGGCCTAATTAATGGCAGGCAAGCTGTAACCGGATAAATCGCTTGTTGAATCTTTTGGGAAAACTTCGTCCTTATGGGGATTCCTGTGTTTAGGCAAATGACCTGGACGCGACAATTTGTTGCAGCTGGAGGGCGGTTTCTTAGATTACTTGGGTCATCAAAACAGTCGAGATCAGTCCTACTGAGCAGCAGCTTTTGCAATATGGCTTCTCAACAGACTCAAACTTTATGCAGCGTAAATGGAAGTCAAGGAGCCAACCAGTCACCAATCAACATAGAGAGTGATAAAGCAATTTTCGATAAAGGTCTTGCAAAGAATCCCTTGAAATTTGAGCAGCATTCGTCAACTATCTCACTAACAAATACTGGAGCCTCGGTTGATGTGAGAGCACAACAATCCTATGAAATATCTGGGGGTCCATTGCCCAACCCATATGAATTGGTAGGATTTCATTTTCATTGGCAAAACAAGCATAACCACCTTGCAGGTTCAGAGCATACTGTAGATGGGAAAGCATTTGCTTCAGAGTTACATCTTGTGCATTTAAACAATGCAAAGTATCAGTCAGTAAGTGATGCTTTAGGCCACAACAATGGTCTTTGCGTGCTGGGAGTTTTTCTAGAATTGACCTCTGATGAAACAGGGCACAACGACCTTGAAACTTTAACAAGGAATTTTGAAAAAATCCAACTCAAAGATGCAGAATACAAAAGTTCAGATCCATTCTGTCCCTACAGCTTGCTTCCCACTGATCGACTATCATACTGGACATACCCTGGTTCATTGACAACTGTACCTTTTTCAGAATGTGTGACATGGATCGTATTCAAAGAGCCAATTAAAGTGTCACAAAATCAAATTAACCAGTTTCGATTCTTGAAAACTTCAACCAAAGAAGAGGCGTCCGGGAAAGAGCATTCTAAACTCCCATGCATTTGTCACAATGTAAGAGAGACATTCCCATTAGGTGACAGAGTTTTGCGGGCCACATTCTCATGATTGACAGCAATAATTTTTTTACCTAATTGCTTACTTTATAGATTTTAAATTCAAAGTTTTCAATGCCACATGAGTCAAAAAATGTGCCAACAATATTTGAAATTATGGCATGGTTCTGGAAAGGATTGACTTGCTTCAGCTGTATTTCTTGGCAAGAATCTTACTAAGAAGTAGATGTGGTACAAGTCATGTAATTTCCACTGAATTTATATGCAAAAATTTGGTTTTCCATTTACAATATATGAGCTAGATGAATATAGAAAGTTCTCCTTTAAAGAGCTAGCAAATGGAAATAGAATGTTTAAGGTTGTGTCAGTGGCGTAAACAAGATCTTCCAAAGTCGGTATTATGTTAACCAGGGTTTTGACAAGTAAATGGCCAAAGGGCCGAGGGGCAAATCACTCCAAAGATCCTGTACACTTTCGTAAAAAATCCTAAAAATCTTTGAAAATCTTGAAAATCTTTACAAAATCTTAGAAATCCCTCAGAAAATCTTGAAATAATTTCAAAAATTGTTTAAATCTTTAAAAATTATGCAAAATCTCAAAGATCTTTGAAAAATCTGAGAGATTTTTAAAATCCCAAAATCTTGTGACACTATTTTTGGAATGATTTGCCCCTCGCGAGGGACCACACCAAACAACTGCATATTTTTACGAAAGTATTTTTCTGCCCAATTTAGGGGGTGTGAACGTACCCATCGCACTCCCTGGCTAAACCACTGTCAACATTTCATTTCCCCTTTGAATATGAGAAACTGACCAACTTATCAAGTCTAACTTGTTCAAAGAGATGACATTCATTTCATAGATGAATGGTGAAGCTGTACACAGACTGGCAAAAATTAATTTATATTCAACATGAAATAATCCTATTTGTGCTAGACTTACACAAAACTGACTCTATTCAAGTTTGTGATTTCAATTAATAGATATTTTTACTTATTTGGTATTTGTATTTTGTACCCCTCATAGCTCAAATGTGTGAAATTATAGCGTGATAAATTAACTTTTATTTTTAACACCACTGTCAACATTTCATTTCCCCTTTGAATATGAGAAACTGACCAACTTATCAAGTCTAACTTGTTCAAAGAGATGACATTCATTTCATAGATGAATGGTGAAGCTGTACACAGACTGGCAAAAATTAATTTATATTCAACATGAAAAAATCCTATTTGTGCTAGACTTACACAAAGCTGACTCTATTCCAGTTTGTGATTTCAATTAATAGATATTTTTACTTATTTGGTATTTGTATTTTGTACCCCTCATAGCTCAAATGTGTGAAATTATAGCGTGATAAATTAACTTTTATTTTGCAAGTAATAATGATTTGATAATAATGAAAAATGTATTTATAATTGTGGGTCTATGGTGTGAAATTGTAATCGAAATTGAGAAATGAATTAATTAAATGAATGTTGACTCTATTTTGTTTCATGCGCAGGTCATACCACAGGGGGTCCAGGAGTCTCCCCTATTGAGAGCCCTAATTTTCGTTTCTTTGGTTCCCTGTGATCCGGATTATGAAAACAATACCTGTGTAATTCGATATCGGATGACCTCATCTTTTGAAATGTTAGATCTTTTTTCTCATTGGTTGTGGTTTGAACTGGAGGTTTTTCAAATCCTGCATCTCCTAACTTCTACTCTAAAAATGAGGGGTCGACTGCAAGGATGATGTAATCCGATCTCGAATTACAGTGATGTTTTTTTTATCATCCGGATCACAGTGAACCAAAGAAACGAAAACTAGGGCACTCACTAGGGGGACACTCCTGGACCCCCTGTCCTGTGGCCATACTCTATTTTTAATGGTCATACAGTCTAGGCAAATAGTGTCTCTGAGACTCCCAATATATACCCCATTCACACTGGCAAGTTAAACCAGCTTTAAAATGAATGACCTGAGCTATAAGGCGCCCGTCTATAAATAGGATAAAGAAAACCCAAAATACGCCATTGTTTTCTTTGGCTTTGCTTTCTTTGCCCACTTGCTGGATTATCAAATACAATAGGCAATTTATAAACCTATGAGATCTCATCTTTTAACTCAGGTTATTCCCTTAAGCTAAACCAGGTTATCGAATATTGCGTTA
Source organism: Aurelia aurita (assembly GCA_004194415.1). Taxonomy (NCBI): domain Eukaryota; kingdom Metazoa; phylum Cnidaria; class Scyphozoa; order Semaeostomeae; family Ulmaridae; genus Aurelia; species Aurelia aurita. The sequence continues at coordinate 1,033,404 of REGM01000066.1, forward strand.
TAATTGGTCAATCCAACAAATCAAACGCATTTGATTGGTTGAAATTTAATCTGGTTTAGAGAAAGCTGGTTAACTGTGTAAGTGTGAATGGGGTAATAGATAGACAATTTTGAAGAGCATTTTGCTTCAGATCTTGGGGAATACAGAGAGCTGGTATCAAATTTTTGAAAATGAATAATCTTTTTTCTTTCTAGATTTTTATCTAGTATGTCTTAACCAGGACCGTCGATAGAGAGGGTTAGCCAGGGTAGTTACCCAACATTTGTTACTTTGTCTTCCATCTGGCAAGGACATATTTTTTTAACGGTGTCCGTTGAGTTGCTTTAGGTTTACTTACTAGAACAAGATGATTTCTGAGCGCAAACACTAAAGTGCAATTTTTTAACAGCATCATCCATCGCTTTTGATTGACTACCCTGGGTACCAGACTCAAAAAAATATAATACCCAGTTTATTGATTGACATGCCATTGCATCCGCAAAGTATGCAATGCACTGGTAAGGGAGGGCGTCCAGCCAAAAGCGAGCAATCTTGTCTCGCTCCTAAAATTTCCTATTTAGATACACGTATATTGTTTTATAAGAAACTAAGAATTTGAGCCAGTACTGAAAGTTTCTTAAAATTACCAAATTTTGAGTACTCAAAGTTTCTTACGAGTTTCTTACGACTTCCATGACTATCTTCATGTTTGCTTCCTGTGCTATCGTAAACATCTCAAAACGAAGTTTTTTGAAGCCTTTGCTATGTTTAGACATTACTCAAGTAGCTTCTGAGTAATATGATACAGGAAACAAGTGAAAATAAAGTAAAAATATGCTAAGAATTTCCTTTATTAAAATTAACAGTTTCTTAAGTTATATTTTTCCAGTACTGGAGTTCCTTAACTTTTTGGCCATCTAAGAGTTGAGTTTCTTATAAGCGATTTCTTATAAAAAGAAATACGTGGATAGGGGGAGGGAAGATTTCAAACAAATGGCTTTCTATGGCCGATTAGTCAAGTCACAAATGTACATAAAGCAAGCAGCAACAGATCCTGAAACCGAGAAGGCTAACTCGCTCGAGTTGCCTGAAACGGGGCAATAGAGAGAGTGAGCGTAATTGAGGTGAAAGGACAAATCTGCACCCAGGTTTTTATTTACCTAACCTAATTCAGAGGCTGAACAGTAACAAATGCAATTCTAGCGTATTCTGAGTGTAATTCAAACACTTAATGGACAGCATCTAGATTGGTTACGGGGGCAGATGTTTAGCTTTGCCCTTCTTCATTCGAAATGCTTATCACTTTGCCTTCATTCGATACATATGCTCGGGTTCTAAACAATAATGATAATAATAATAATAATACTATGTTTAGACATTACTCAAGTACCTTCTGAGTAATATGATACAGGAAACAGTAAAAATATGCTAAGAATTTCCTTTATTAAAATTAATAGTTTCTTAAGTTATATTTTTCCAGTACTGGAGTTTCTTAACTTTTTGGCCATCTAAGAGTTGAGTTTCTTATAAGCGATTTCTTATAAAAAGAAATACGTGGATAGGGGGAGGGAAGATTGCAAACAAATGGCTTTCTATGGCCGATTAGTCAAGTCACAAATGTACATAAAGCAAGCAGCAACAGATCCTGAAACCGAGAAGGCTAACTCGCTCGAGTTTCCTGAAACGGGGCAATAGAGAGAGTGAGCGTAATTGAGGTGAAGGGACAAATCTGCACCCAGGTTTTTATTTACCTAACCTAATTCAGAGGCTGAACAGTAACAAATGCAATTCTAGCGTATTCTGAGTGTAATTCAAACACTTAATGGACAGCATCTAGATTGGTTACGGGGGCAGATGTTTAGCTTTGCCCTTCTTCATTCGAAATGCTTATGACTTTGCCTTCATTCGATACATATGCTCGGGTTCTAAACAATAATAATAATAATAATAACAATTTTTACGCAGGGTAAACCTCTTCCTTCGACACTCTAAGAGCTGTTATCAACGAGGGCCCTGTATTCAAAACCACCATATACACGTATTTTTTTATAAAAAACTAAGAATTTGAGCCAGTACTGAAAGTTTCTTAAAATTATCAGATTTTGAATATTCAGAGAATCTTACGAGTTTCTTAAAGGTTCTATATCAATCTTCATGTTTACTGCCTGTGCCCTCGTGAACATTTCAAAACAAAGTTGTTTGAACCCTTTCCAATGTTTAGACATTACTCTAGTACCTTCCGAGTAATGTGATGCAGGAAACAAGCGAAAATAAAGTAAAACTGTTCTAAGGATTTCCTTTGAGAGTTGAGTTTCTTATAAGCGGTTTCTTATAAAAAAAATACGTGTATTACAATAAAATGTTACAACAAAGAGAGATACTAATTCGGTAAAACTGTTCACTTTGAGAAAAATGAAGTTTTAATTGTACAATTAAATTGCTTTAAATTACATTTAAATAGAAGAAATGATTCAAATTGGCGAAGGCTGTTTGGAAGTGCGTTGAATATCTTTGGACCTTGAAACCAAAAAGCCTTTTTTCATGCTGCTGTTTTAACTCTTGGGATTTGAGCTGCATATTTATTATTGCGTATGATCTGATTATGATTCAATGATTCAAGACATGTGTTCATTACTTCTATAGATGTTCTTTTTAATAAAGAAATAAAGAAATGAATACCAGGTGAGTCAAAAAATGTATCCACTGTTTGAAAATGTTTTTTTTTTTTTTTATATTCAATTTAAAAATTTTACAAGAACAAGGTACTTAAAACACTACATTTGAACTCATTTACAACACTACCAAAACGATACCACTGGGAGCAAAAGACAATGACTACCCTGTGGCAATTACATAAAGAACATGCTATTAAATTACAATTAAATATACAACTACAAAAACTACACATATACGATTAAATACTGATAAATACTAGAGCCTGTTTCACAATGGAGGTCGGGCCAGCACAGACGATAATGCTGAGATGCAGAAACCCTCGGCCGAGAGAACAACAACGACAACAACTGCCGCCGCCACTGGTCCCCCTCCAGAGTACCCACCGCTCAAGACGCCTGTGCTACCAGGTTTGAAAAATCGTGCAGGAAAAGCAATGCAAGCAATATGTAAAATTGTTAATGTATCATCTCACTGCGGCTTCAACTTAATTTCAAAGATTTTTGTCATAATTTTAGGTGTGTTATTTCCTTCTGAAATTAGCAATAAGCTAGAAGTCCTATTTCTCGATATGCCCAAAAACAGCTAAAAATTACCTCTTCACTATCATGTAGATTTTTGATACCCAACATTGATGGCAAAGCATAATTACATTTCAACAGTTTCTGCATCGTTAAAAAGAAAATGCCCGAGCTTACAAAACATTATTTTACCATTTTGATCTTTAAAAGATGGATTAAATTGAGCCACTCAATTTGAGTTTTAGCCAAAGCCCATGAAAGCTAGTTTTTGGAAATTTTTGATTTGAAATTTTAGAAAATACTTTGTAAATGTTGAATAAATCCTAAAACTTAAGTTAAACTCTCAGTCAGGCAACGGAGTCGTAATTTATGAAGTCTGTGTTATATTTCTTGTAGTACGATTTTTTCAAAGAGTGGATACATTTTTCTGACTCACCCGGTATAAAAAAAACAGACCACTTTATCAAGTGTAACATCTTAGACTTTATAAACCCATGCAATGACATTTTATGGTCTTCATGAGTTAGCTTAATATCTGACATCCTCTGAACTGGATTTGGAGAATTCAACGAAAAAATATTGCCGCAAGTAACCAGAAAGGATTTCTAGAAAGGCCATGACAGAGGGTTATTTTGTGGAGAAGAGTGATAAGAGAAAATGTAACGATGATCTGAGCCAGGGGTGGTCATGTCCTATGGGGGCAGTGGTTCTAGGTCTGTCCCAAATCTTGGATTTTTTCCCTGAACTTTGGGCCAGATCTGTCCCCAAAAGGTGGCATATTTTGCCTTTGGTGTGTTTGGCTTTTTCCTGAATATTATTGGACAATGGATCATTTGGCAAGGCTTGTCCACAAAACTGGTTGTTTTCGCGCTGTCGGCACTGGCTTTTTCCTGATCCATATCAAGGAAAACTGAAGTCGTAATAATGTAAGAAATTTTTTGACTTATTTCTTCAAATCATTGGACAACAAATTTTTCCAATTTTTTTGCTTTTTCTCGGTGAATTAATGAACAATATTGAAATAATTGCTCAAAACTGGGTGGCATCCTGCAAGGACAGAGGTAACGCCAACTAACTCAAAATACGTATTTCACAATTACAAAGTGCAAAAACTGGATGGGTTTTCAGAAAAACTTGGGACAGAGGTACCCAAAATTCGGAAAAAATTGGCTTTTTCCTGGAAATTTCAAGGACATACGATACGTCAAACGGATGTTAAAAGCCTTAAGATGTTGAGGAAATTAACGGAACAGCACTAGAAATTCTGCTAGAACACATGACATTTTATGCTGACCAGCTATGTCCCAAAAACTTGGTCATTTCTGGGGTTTCTTCCATAAACGTCGCCAAGAACCGGGTTGGTTTATTTTTGTTCCTAGAACAAAGCGGGGTCAAGAATTTTACAGTACTTGACCACCCCTGTCTGAGCTCTATGGTTAATTGTATTTCACTTTAGTCTTATCTAATATCAAGAACAACCATTAATCACCGCTCTTCTATTGTTCTTCTTACCCTGGGTACCAGACTTGGTACCCAGGGTACGTTCTTCTTGGCATGGCATTACATTCTCTCATTCTTGCATCTTTAAGCTCGTCTATATTGTGAGGTCGACGATTTCTTTGGTGTATCCCAGATTTTTTGGGATGGAAAATGAAATAATATTACAAGCACGAACAATTAACTATAACGCAGACGGGGAGATTATCGTTTTCCCAGTTGAAAAATTGATGCCTACATATTTAAACATGGTCAAAAGTTAGCGTTGTTTAGAGGCAAAAATATGTTATCACGAACTCTCAAATCAATGATTTAACCCTATCTGACCTGGGGGGGATTCCGCCCCCTAGCATATTTTTGCTTGCACGTGTTTCCATGTATACAGAAGGACTCTGAAATTTAGTAAGTTTAACTTTGTATCATAGAGCAATAAAATTATAACAATTTGAGCATTCTATTTTTAGCCTGGTCTCCAGGGTAACCAAGTATTCATGCCACACTCTGTGAAAAACATACTTTGTATCCCTCTTAATCTTGTTTANTTCCCAGTTGAAAAATTGATGCCTACATATTTAAACATGGTCAAAAGTTAGCGTTGTTTAGAGGCAAAAATATGTTATCACGAACTCTCAAATCAATGATTTAACCCTATCTGACCTGGGGGGGATTCCGCCCCCTAGCATATTTTTGCTTGCACGTGTTTCCATGTATACAGAAGGACTCTGAAATTTAGTAAGTTTAACTTTGTATCATAGAGCAATAAAATTATAACAATTTGAGCATTCTATTTTTAGCCTGGTCTCCAGGGTAACCAAGTATTCATGCCACACTCTGTGAAAAACATACTTTGTATCCCTCTTAATCTTGTTTAATTGGTCCAATTAAGTCTAACTTATGATTTTATATATTCTTTATCTATACATTTCATTTCTTTATGAAAAGTCAAGTTTCATGACCTTTTAACACACTTTCATTTATATGATGTCATATGACATCACAATGATAATGGTGCTCCAGCAACAACAACAACATCGCTAATTGAATTATTCTTTCAAATTTCTATTGTTTATATAATGAACTACCTTTGTACCAAATTTTGTTGCCATAGTCGAGGGCCCCTTGAAAACCAGCTTCTGCTGAAGGGCAACCCTCCTTAAAAGATTGAAATATGAAAATATGAAATCTCGTACAACAAGAGAGATTAGCAGGGGGGGTGGAATCCGCCCCCCCCCCCCAGGCATTGAGTGTTTCAAAACGCCCAGGTCAGATAGAGTTAAAGTAACGGTAATTATTTCTAGCCTTTTAAAACATACCTTTTGAAGAATCAAACAAAAGTAAAACAAAATTTATTTTCTGGAGAATTTAAAAGACTTAAGATGTATCAGAAAATCGAGACCGTCTGTCATCAACTGGTCAACAAAATTTGGTAACATTAAGGAATAAATCTATTTCATGGATAAATAAAGGTAAAAGCAATGTATCTAAGTTTAAGTTAAAGCTTATGGACTACGAAAATGAATACCACAAATTTGTAAGATTCAAATCCGTTTTCTTTGTTTACATTTGTGGCTTGACTAATCAGCCTTATAAATCCGTTTGGTTAGACTCGCTAATCGCTTCGTACTGATGGATCAATCAAAACCAACGAATGCTATTGTAAAAAAATATACCCTTTCCAAATTCAAAATTTCCCTTTAGACAGTACTGTGGTCCATGGCTTGTTTTGGAGATTGTCAATCCGGATTCTTCATTGCACACGGGTCAACATTTGTTGGCAGCATGTATGCCGACATTGCTCTCCACAAATGTTGAATCGTGTGCCTGTGGTTTGTAGGTTTGTCTGCTGCTTCCAAAAAGTCGGCAGCTTGTTGAACGAGAATCAACATGTTCATCTTTGGCAACATTGTTGGCGATGTTGAACGGAATCTACCCATTCAATCACGGTCTTTCAAATCATGTGATCTCTTGAGTTCCCGGGGGGGTAGGGGGGTACATAACATGTTGATGGTACGGGTATCTGCCGCCCATATAAGTGGGTTTTTGGGTCCAAAATNTATACCCTTTCCAAATTCAAAATTTCCCTTTAGACAGTACTGTGGTCCATGCCTTGTTTTGGAGATTGTCAATCCGGATTCTTCATTGCACACGGGTCAAACATTTGTTGGCAGCATGTATGCCGACATTGCTCCCCACAAATGTTAAATCGTGTGCCTGTGGTTTGTCGGCTTGTCTGCTGTTTCCAAAAAGTCGGCAGCTTGTTGAATGAGAATCAACATGTTCATCTTTGGCAACATTGTTGGCGATGTTGAAGGGAATCTACCCATTCAATCACGGTCTTTCAAATCATGTGATCTCTTGAGTTATCACGATGAATACGTAGTGAAAAGATGCTGAATGAGTTTTATGTATTTAACATGATCAGCAAATGTGGGGAACATTTCCTGCCCATAGTTGTGGTCAACAAATGTCGACCACAAAAGTTGACTCGCGTGTAATGGCCTTTAGAGCTTTTTTATGCTGAGCAGATTCCCAGGAGATTCCCAACATTCCGACACGATTGGTGTACGTCAAAAGGTGATCTTTTCATAAATCTATTTCCAAATTTATGCGGCAAATATCAAATATTTGAGAAAACGTTGTTTGAAATTTTATGATCTCTAAACATTGAGTTAAAAGTATTTGAAGTACAAATGTATATGATATTCAATTAAAGAATGAAAAGCATCTTGGTAAAAAGTTCCTTTCCGCTATCTTTGTTATTAAAGGTTAGTGGGCTTAGTTCCCATCAGGCGTTAACTAGCGCTAAATTAGGTGCGATAAATCGCGTTTATTTCTAACCCGAATGAGAACACCTTCTTCTAAATCAACGCCAAAACACTAACGCCGCTTAGCGCAAATAGCATCTCAAGGTTGAAAGCAAAACGTATTGATTCTAACTTTCAAATTAACGCCGCGTTAACGCAATTTGTATTCGCCCTACTTGGCGTTAAATTCTTGCGCTAATTTAGAATAAGGCGTTCCCCCTAGGGTTAAAAATGAACACCATTTTCTATTGTAAACTGCTTGGCGTGACTTAACGCAAGTAAGCGCCTAGTGGGAACCTAGACGGATGATTTGAGTCTAAGTTTGGCTCCATTGACTTGAATTGTTATTTATTGTTATAGTCATTGAAGCGGAATGAGGGTTATTGTTTAGATTGATTACACGAGTCTCAGTTTTCCGCATTGAATTGAATTATAGTTATGGCTTCAAACAGAAGAATCACTTGTATGAGAGAAAACAAAAACATCGTAAAACATTGAACGAATACAAGAAATCGCGTCGTCAGTCTAGGGTATCGTTAGGGGGAATAGAGCAAAAGCAAGGATTCATGTAGTAAGTCCAATGGGAACCGAGACTGATTACCCTTGTTTCCCTGTGATCTTTGACTTAATAATGTCGCTTCAGTCAACAGAGACCCATAATATTATGATGATTAGAATGAAATTCTAATCGGACTTAAAGGCTGATTTCTAGCCTGCGTGCAAAATTTAAGGTTGAACGACTTTTGATTGTTTGAAAGTCCGCGTGCTCGGAAAATTCCACTGACTGGATATCAGCCTTAAAGCAACAAACATGCAGTTTCTTGTTTTTACGCAATTACGCAACGCAACGAACGTTTATTACGCAACGAACATGCAATTTCTTATTCATCACAGATTTACGCCTCTGGTGATTTGAAATACCATAGGTTTTAAGTCTCTAGAGATGTATTTTGTCTTATTATCTACGTGTCGCAGATGGTCGTGCACGCGGCTTAGTTTCTTTTATGTATGCAGTATAAAACAGAGTTCGATTTGAGAATTTAGTAATTTTGCACACTCATGCGGAGTGGTTGCAAATTGAATCTCCCACCCACCCGCCTCGTTCAGTTTTTTCATGTTGGATCTTCTTTCTTTTGCAGATGCATCTGGAAAGTTTTTTCTAGCAAGGACGAGGGGACTGGTTTTGCGGGGAAAATGCAGGTTCTCCTTCCAACCCCACCTTCGGGAGGGTAATTTGCTTTTTCAGGAGATGGGCTAGTTCCCTCAAAAGCCCAACTAGCCCTAATGATGAGAAAATGCAATCCCTTGTGTTTGTCTGATGCTTGTGAAGAAAGATTTACGAAAAAAGGTTGAAATATATCTGAAGGGTAGCCAAGTCGCAGTAGCTTTGGGCCTATTTATGTGATGTAGCTTTAAACTCTACTAAAAAACCTGACCCTATTATGAGTTCCTGTTGAGCAAGGTTTTCCGCAGGTGCGCGGTTGGGTTTCCAAAAAAGGAATAATTGTAACAAGCAGCAAGATACAATTCGTTGTAATTTAGGTGGAACAAATGAGAACAGCATGCTTTAGTGTCTCACTGTTAGCCGATTAGATTTATTGAATTGCACCCTTTTCTATATTAACTCGATTCACAGAAACAATCAGCAAACGAACCACATGATAACGTTTAGTTTCTCCAGATCACTCGTTGTTTTCTTGAGCGACAATAAGAAAGAAGACAAATTACAATCTACTATATCTAGTAAAAAATATATGTAATGTAATCACTCACGATTCCCTTGTTTCTCTTTATTAGAGATTCATCAATTCCCCTGTTTCCCTTGCACTCTGCTATATCTTTGGGACTTCCTGACAGCGGAATTTTCCGCAGCGGAATTTTTCTTGGAATTTTCCGCAGCGGTTCTTGACTTGATAAAATATTGTCGCAGAGAAAAGAAAAATGTAAATAATGTAAATCTGATTTCACATTTCACATATATTTTTGTAGCTATTTATCTTAAATTGTAAACCTGTATTTTTTTCTAATATATTTTAATTGTCATTTTTTAGATAGTAGGCTTGAATTAGCTTTTTTATCTTATTGTTACTTTGTAAATTTATGCCTACTTTAAATAAATTGATAATAATAATAGTAACGCAATGCACAACAAGTTATCTGGCCGTAAATTTCGGTAACTGCAGAGCGACATATTTTCTCGTGGACAATAAGATTCCCAATTCCCATCCGTTCGGAAAATTACTTGAAGGGAAGCTAGCCGGCCATTGCACACGGGCCAACACATAAGCGTACGGGAAGAACAAATCTAGGGGGGGCTGTCTGATAAAAAGTCTATTGTTTACAAATTTTTTTTCCCGACTTACGGCGGATTATTGCCTGAAATAAGCAAATTTTTCTAAACTTTTCGAATGTTGGGGGGGCTGCTGCCCCCAGCCCCCCGGCTCGTACGCTTATGGGCCAACATTTATTGGCAACAAGAATGCCGATGTTGTTCTCCACAAATGTTGAATCGTTTGTATGTTTGACTGTTTCCATAATGTCGGCAAAATGTTGAACGAGAATGAACGTGTTATGGCAACAAAGATCGCTCCAATAACAAAGACTGGGTGGTTCAACTATGGTTTAACGGAATATAGCCAATCAAAAGTGGTCTTTCAAATTATGTTATCCCTTGAGATATCATAATGAATACGTTGTGAAAAATATTGAATGAGTTTGTATGCTCGTATGTATTAAACATGATCAACAACTGTGTGGGGAACATTTTTTTGTTGCCCACGAATGTTGGCCAAAAATTTCACTCGTATGTCCATTAGAGATATATATCCATTCAATTTCTGATCCAATCAGAAGTCGAATTCACGTCGGAATTCACTATTTGATATTCAAACAATCATGTGGCTTGATTGTAAAAGGAAACTGATTAGCGATTCGATTATTTATTTGCGCAAATAAGCTGGACGCGAACGTTTGCAATTGTTGCAGGTGGTGGAAGATTAGTAAGGTTGTCAAAACAGTGAAGATCAGTCATAAAGCTAAGTGGATTTCGTAACATGGCTTCGAGCACAGCAAATGAAGGAGCACAACAGTCTCCAATCAATATTGAGAGTAGAAAAGCAGTCTTTGATGAAAAACTCGCGAAGAATCCGTTCAAATTTCAGCAGAATTCGTCATTTATCTCACTGGTAAATAATGGAGCCTCGGTGGATGTGAAAGTGCAGCAATCCTATGAAATATCTGATGGTCCTTTGCCCAATCCATACACATTGGTAGGATTCCATTTTCATTGGCAAAACAAGCATGACCATCTTGCTGGATCAGAGCACACTCTCAATGGGAAACCATTTGCCTCAGAGCTGCACCTTGTCCATCTAAACAAGGCGAAGTACAACTCAGTGGCTGATGCATTACCTCACAAGGATGGCTTATGTGTGTTGGGAGTTTTTCTGGAGATGACTTCTGATGAAACTGGGCACAAAGATCTCGAGGCAATAACCAAGAATTTCGAGAAGATTCAGCTCAAAGGCAAAGAATTCACAACCGCCGACCCATTCTGTCCCTACAGCTTGCTCCCTGCTGATCGACTGTCCTTTTGGACATATCCTGGTTCATTGACCACTGCTCCATTTTCAGAATGTGTGACATGGATTGTATTCAAAGACCCCATTAAAGTGTCACAAAGTCAAATTAACCAGTTTCGACTATTGAAACTGCAACTGAAGAAGAAGCATCTGGGAAAGAGCATGCTGAACTTCCATGCATTTGTCACAATGTAAGAGAGACATTCCCATTGGGTGACAGAGTGTTGAGGGCCACATTCCCATAGCAGACATTGTAGTAAATTGAGAATCTACTGATGAATTGCATTTATAATTGTCAAAGGCATTTGAGTCAAGTAAATGCATCAACAAATGTTTAAAAAACGTAACCTTTGTAAATTTTTTTGGACTACTTCAGGGGCGGGCAAGTACTGTAAGATTTTGAACCCCACCATATTTGTCGGAAGGAATTGGGAAAATTACCGGTTTTTTACCACAGAGTACGTTGTTATTGCCCAAAACAAGCAGTTTTGGGACAAAGGTGAAATTTGACGAATAGGATATTCCGTTATACCAAAATGCATTTTACTACTGATCTACCTGACTAAAATATTAAAGTTTACCGTTGTCCTATTGGTTCTACCTTTGTCCGCCAAATTTATATGAAAACGACCAGAAACTAAATTTTTAGCACAAGCTGTTCCACCTTTGTCCAGCAAAGTAACACAAAAATGACCACAAGAATGATTTTTGAGAGAAAACGTTTTAGTGAACTACTGGTTTTGGATAAAGGTAAGATGATCGTCTCCAGTGCGACATGCCCGGCCCTGACTACTTTGAATACAGGGACTGTTTGCGAAATGGTTGATCAGTTTCCCCTTTGACACGACATCTTTTTTCTTAACTAATGCAAAAATATCAACTGGGTAGTCAGTCTAGCTAGATAGTAGGTCTTACCGGAATATTCCGCTGCTTGGCTATTTTCAATATGCAAAGGACGTAACTGTTTCCTTATAATTCGAAAAATCGATACTTGTCAGAAGGACAACTGATCAACCTTCTCGCAAACAACACCTTCAATCGCAGACAGGCTCAAATCTTCACCGAAACAGGTATTAATCGATTAATCGAAGTCTTGTCTGGTTCAGACCTGCTACAAGTCTCCATCTTGTTTAACTTGTTCCAACCAAGTTAGACACAGTCAGTGATGGAGCCAACGGGGGAATGGGGGGGGGACTTGTCCCCCTATTTTCCCGAGGTCAGTCTCATTCATCCAAATCTGTCGAGAAAATGTATAAAGAGGGGTTAGGTATTATCTTTAGAGTTTGATAGACAAAGAAAGGTGTTTCCCGATGGTAAAAAGGGCGTTTCCTGAGTATAAAATGGGCGTGGTCCTTAAAATTTTTCCCGCAAGCTACGCCCCCAAACACTCAGCTTCATTCGTCCCCCCTAGTTTTTTGCNCTCTGAGATTCAAACTGAGACTTGCAGCAAGTCAAACCTCTTGTCAGCACATGTCCGTTCCTCCACAAGGGACCTTGTGTCAAGAGCGATACATTTAGCAAGTCCATGCCTGGTGTGAAATACCATTACTCTTAAATAGTTCTGAATTGGAAAATTTGCACAAATCTGCTCGTGCTGAATGTTTCAAAACTTCTCCATCGTTTGATCAACCCCAATATCGTATCAAATAGATAGGAAAATTCAAAATATTAATTTTTACATTTTCAAAACCGTAACTTAGATGTTAAATATCGACAATTATTATGCTCAAAATGTCTAATCGTAATATTCAAGGCTATATATTTTATTTATTATCAGTATCTTCGTATACATTTAAATATTGACACCTTGAAATTTAATTTAACTTGGAAACTTGTTTCGCTAAAAGCTTTGAAAGTTAAGTCAATAGAGTTTTCAAACAATGAAAGTTACCTGCCAAATTTTTTTCTATAACATCAAATAAGAAATACACGTCTTTTTTTAAAGTAACTAGAAATTTGAGCCAGTACTGAAAGTTTCTTAAAATTACCAGATTTTGAGTACTCAGAGTTTCTTACGAGTTTCGTAAAGTTTCGTAAAACAATCTTCATGTTTGCTACCTGTGCCCTAGTGAACATTTCACAGCAAGTTTTTTGGAGCCTTTCCAATGTTGACATTACTCAAGTACCTTCAGAGTGAAAATAAAGTAGAAATATGCTAAGGATTCCTTTATTAAAACAAATAGTTTCTCAAGTTACATTTTCCCAGTGCTGGAGTTTCTTAATGTTTTTGGCGATCTGAGAGTTGAGTTTCTTATAAGCGCTTTCTTATAAAAAATGCGTGTATTTCGCAAGAATGGTCTAGACTTACGACAAGAACCCTTTGTTTCACTAAACAACTACAACAACAACCACCCACCACCGGTCAACAAGGACTCGTGCACAAAATATTCAAAAACCAGAACAATCAATTGTATAAATTTTGAGATCGTTGCAAAGAATGCAAAGCACAATATTTTCCAAGCACCAGCCACCTTCCCCCATTTTGCTTGAAAATAAAAAATGCACGGCAGGCAATGCATCGAGACAAATGGAAACAACTAAGATGTCAAAATCTCAGTTAGACTTGGAGAAAGGAAACAATAAACATTTTATACTTTCTCCTATATATGTTCAGTTTTCTACAACATGCTGGAAATGTTGCTGCTGCGGAAAGACCTTTTCAGCGACTCATAATTCAGGAAGACATGGTGGTCACATGGCCATGGCCGGAGGAACATCTCTTTGAACAATGAGATATGGAGGAAGATTTCACTTAAATTTAATGGCAAAGCCCTTTTTATTCTCTCAAAAGTGAGGAAGGTTTTAAGACATGAACAGTTTGGCGGGAGGAAGGCTTACGACTGTTTTTGGACTCTGTTCAGCGTTTTCTCTTTTGTAATTTTAGGTTTTAGGTACGGAATGGTTTCTGAAACTTTAAAACATCTATGCATGTTTATTTTACGTTACTTAAAGGGAATCTAAGCATATAAAAGGTGGCTCAAGTCACTTGCGGTCAAATTCCAACCAATTAGATATCAGAATTTCCTGTTGACATAGATCAGTTACCCAAATATGGTTCGGCGCGTGTCAAGTTCTGTTGTCTTTCTATCTTTCTGCGGCTATTTTTATCAAAAGCTTATTATATATGCTTTGTTCCGGTTACTGCAGTAGCGCAAAGTACTTCATTTTTCAGCAGTTCAGTATTGGGCGGGACGATGGAATAGCCGATTTAGCTGAAGATGGCGTCAAGGAATTTGTTACCATGATGCTTTGCGTTTAACGATAAATCGACCAATCAAATCAATCGAAATTCTATCAGACGCAAAGGATCAAATTTAGCGGAATCATCTATTGAGCGATCAAACGGACTTTATCTTGTCTCTGACATACCTTTTAGCTATTCTGCATTTATTTTTCTTATTTAATCATATTTTAACACAAACACCCTATCAGCTATTTTAAATAAACTAAAAGAAAAATGATCGCTATAAATATATATGTACAAATGAAAACCTTAAAGATTTGCTGGTCTTCCTAGGGATCGGGCTTCGGGAAGGATTCTAATTTTGTAGGAATTCCTTCAGTTTCCTTTTGAAAGTGGTAATCGTGGGGCTTATTCTAATTTCAAATGGGATTTCGTTCCACGTTTTTGCACCAGAAAAGAAAAAACTTGGAGAATAAAAACTTCTTTTGGAGATCTAATCAACTTGTTTATTCCTACCAGGGGTGGTGCCAGGGGAGGGCTAGGGGGGGGGGCTACAGCCCCCCCGTCGGAAGCATCTAGCCCCCCGTCGGAGGAAATTTTGGGTTATTGTCGGAGGAAATTTGGCAAAATGACGTACGAAAACAGCATTTTTTGCCACTTTAGCCCCCCTGTCGGAAGTTCCAGCCCCTCCGTCGGAAGATTCCTGGCGCCACCCCTGCCTACAGTTTGACTCCAACAATTTTGTACATTTGAAACGTTGACGAATTTATGCAAAAAGCAGAAAAATGTCACTGTATCCAAATTTTTCCAGAATAGCTTAAAACGTCTATTTTTGTGTGTAAATTAGGGAACAGCAAAGATTATCTATGCTCCTTTACAACATAAGTTTTTCTGTTTATCAAGACGTTGGTCGAGGAGAACTAGAGGAAAACCATGCTTTTTTTCGTGGCTACTCGTAATTTTTTCTAACTCTCAGATCACACAAAAAGTTAAGAAAATTTAGTACTGGGACAGAATAATCAAACTTTTCTTTTAGTTGAACAAATCCATGGCATTTTTTCACATCATTTTCTCTCGTTGTGCATTACTCGTTTTGTTTTGTTCACGAGGGCACAGGTCTAGTAAAAAAGAAGATTGTTCAAGAAACTCGTAAGAAATTTTGAGCACTCACAATCTGATAATTTTAAGAAACTTTCAGTACTGGCTCAAATTCTTAGTTTCTTATAAAAAAATAAAAAAATACGTGTACTCAAATGATGGGAATTTTAAGAACCTTCAAATTCAAATTCATAGTTTCTTATTGTATGACGCAGTATTACTTCAGCAACTTCCAGGGAAACTAGATAGAGGCGCGGTTTCATAAAAAAGCTGCAAACAGAAATCACAATGGCTCGCAATGAACATGATGAGCATGATGGAAGAAGATTGATTTTGAGTCATCGTTGTGAATCGTTGTGTGCATAAGCGTTTTGGAATTTTTGATGGGAAATCAAAGGAATGTAAAAGAGGTCAAACCAACACAAGAATGAGGTTCCTTAAGCTACCAAAGAACATCCATCACACCAACCAATATTTGTTCTGTTGTCTTTTGCCTTCGTTTTGTTTATAGTTGGGCTTGGGGCAGGCAGTACGAAATGCACATTCTTAGGTCCCTCAGCATGCACTGGAACACCATAAATTTGCTTACCCAAACGTTTTTCTCGTAGACTTGTGTGGTCATTAACAATGAATGACCCCAAATGAATTTTGACAATCTTGCTTGTGGTTTGTTTGATGACGTCATAGCGGGTGTGTCATATTGGCCCCTTTTTCCTTTCATGGCACTTTCAAAGCTGTTGTATTTTTTCTGGCTTAACGGTCTCCAAATTTCGGTAGAAACAGTGATTTCGCCGTTTTTGATAGGCAATATCAAACAAATTCCTTTTGAAAGCGTTATTTTGAAGATAAATCTTTGTACTTCACAGAGGAACAATCCAAATATTCATATATTTTACGATTGTTCGGATATAAGTGGATTTTTAACGGTCATTTCTTGGTGGCTTGGGTGAAGCCATGGTGAAGCCACCAAACAAACTGCAAAAGACAATTGGACACGTGCCTAAGCAATGGTCTTTACAGATTTGTTTACATTGTTTACAGTTTGGCGACGGAGCCCCTTTAAAGCTCAACGTTGTGTCATCTTCATGAAAATCTATAAGCCTTTTGTATCTCGTTCGGTGTGGCTGGAATGACCTACTCCCAGAGAGGGGCACTATGTATATTTTGGGTCGATTTTTCTGTGTTCAATTTCGGGGAAGTAAAACGTTTTTTGGAGGCAAACTCTATTTTTTGCCATTTCTAAAATCAGGGCCGTAGGAAGCATCTTGAACTTCGAGGGGCACGAAACTTCAAGGGCACTTTTTCAGTAAGCTAAAGGGGCATTTCCTGAAGCAAAAAGGGCACTTCCTTGTTTATTTCAAAATCTTGGGGGGGGGGGGCACGTGCCCCCAGTGCCCCCCGGTTCCTACGTCTCTGACTAAAATGAAAACTAGGAAATTTTTGCGAAATTCATACCTCACTAAATCTATAAAATTTTTTGTTTGCTGACAGATGTTATTAATTTGCCGCCACACCTTGTGTCGTTAGGCTATTGCCTCTAATAAACACCTAGTTTCAAATAAACGCCTCCCCTTTCCACACGAAGATGGCAATAAACACCTCCCTCTAAAAAATAAACGCCGCACACATCAGGGCGGCGCTTTATTAGAAAAATTACAGAAAGTGCAAGGAAGAGGATGTCCTAAAACTATCAGGTTAATTTTTCATCTTTATGCGACAGCAATGGAAGAAAATAAGGGATCTTTTTAATTTCTTCTTTCTTAAATTTATATTTCAAGTCAACGTGTTCAAATTTCCTTTTTTTTTCTACATCTCTTCGTGAAGAGTCCTTGCAATCGATTTATTTGGTGTGAGAGTTTTATATAGATTTTTCGATTATTTAATAAATGCCCCCTCTAATGCTCTAATAAGCTAATAACCGCCGCACCAAATTCCTTCAAAATTTTATAGACACCGGAAAAATAGTCGGTAGGTGGGTATAAAGTATGTTAATTAGATCCTTCTTGGATCTGTCCGTCCTTTTTCCGTGGTTCAGTAATCTCAAAAATTATGGCTTGCCCCGTGCAGATTGTACAGAAGAAGATGGTTTAAAATGTACTGAATGTTTTATCTATGTTGCAATTTTCCTCTTTATTTATTAAGTGTCCCCTCATATTCACACTCTGGAGAGAGTCTCAGTATTTGGAACACTGTGAGAGCATTGCTGGCTGACAGCGAACATGATGGCGCCGAACATGATGAGCCTCACTGTTTGGTGTGACGCCCAAGACTTCGCTTAAAACTTGTCAACTGTTTACTGGAAAATTATACTCTTCGTGACTGTTTTATGCTACTGCTAGCATGTAGATATGGTACGTTTGCTTCGATACCGTTCGCTTACGAGTTTGTCTTCAGATTCAAGCAATTTGCGACGGGCGTTCAGTGAAACAACATTGCAGACATCAACATTGTCGGACACAAGCAACACTTTCTTGAAGGTAAACCAAACCCAGATTACAGTTGGGGAAAAGGTCGTCGTTTCTTGGAATATCAAAGAACCCACAAGTGATAAAGACTGGATTGGATTATTTTACGAAGGTATTAACACGTTTGTATTTGGGTTTTGACCGCTGGAATGTTCAATATTTGATAGTTTCGCCGGTTTTTGATGGCAACCTTCGTTTATGGCCTAAGTGATTGTCTTATTCAATTAGGCCCACC
>REGM01000066.1:1051988-1083699 GCA_004194415.1 Aurelia aurita
ATCCTTGATGAGCAGAAAATTGTGATGAAGAAATTTCTTCAAGGAAGCAACGTGTACTTCAGTGCACCGATTGGTTTTTTAGAAAGTCTCTCGTCTTTCAGAGTTTGCCTTTGATCCTTTGATTGCTGAATGTATGTTGGACAGACCACTTTTCACAAGCATTGTGCTGGTGATTTGCCCGTTACAAGCCATGATTGATCAAGTTAAATTCCTCCGTGATTCCATCGGCCTAAATGCAGCGTAACTTTCTTCGCTTCTTCAACACATCTACGCATCGGCGACAGATATATTTACACAATGGTGTCTCTGCAAGATTAATGAACTCCAAAGATTCGATTTCAGTCTTTGGACTAAAGGAGCCAGCACTATCTACGAGATTCCTATCACTCTTGACATTTAATTCTTTGATACAGATCGCACAAGCCACCACTTTGTTTCAAAATTTCTTTGCGATTCGAACTCAAAATTGCGCAATCTTGTGACAAAGATGATGTCATGGTCATGTGATGAAAAACAAGAAAATGCACGACGTTGCGCAGACTTTGTAGTTCCTTTCTTTCCCCTCCTCCCCAGTGACCAACAAAGTCTGCACGCAGGCTACAAAAAGTAGTGCTTGTTGAAAGCGTGATATTGAATGGATTTCACTAAAAAAGCAGGGCTTTCCGGAAATACTGGGGTTGAGCAAGCCCCCGGTTTTCAAGATATTTTAGGCTAAATATGGAATTTTAACCAGAAATTGGATTAAGAATGACCAAAATCAGTCTCCAAACCTTACTGTAATCAGTCTCCAAACTTCGATCAAACCGGTGATTTTGCAGCACAGGCATCAAATCTTTAAAAATGATTGCACAATTGGTTATTGGAAATTCCTTTTGATTTAATGGAAAGAAACTTCAGATACTTTTCTATTGTTATTCATTGGAACTTTTTCATATCTTGATTATTTTCAGAATTGTTATAGTGTTTTTTGTGTTTTACTAGTTTTGCGGTTGTGACATCATCAAATTGCTAAATCCTAAACCAGAAAATCTACAGATTTCTGCTTACTGCCATATTGTAGACCTTTACAAGCAATGGTTTTCTTGAAGATTGTACCACTTTATCTCTATCAATTTAGGATTTACGATAATTTTCATTGTTTTCAAAACTAACATGTTTTGTTTTCATTGTTTTCAGAACTTTTTCAATTTTTTCAATAAAAAGAAAAATGCTGTATTTCTGAAAATAATCAAGATCAATAAGTTCCAATGAAAAATTATGTCAAAGTACCTGAAGTTCTTTTCAAGCCATTAAATCAAAAGGAAGATGCAATAACCAATCATGCAATCATTTTAAAACTTTTGACGCCAGGCAATATCACACAGATTATTAATCTTTTTTCAAAATAAAAGCTTTATTTTGAAAATAAATCCTTATGCTTCACAGAGGAACAAACCAAACAATCATATTTTTATCATTGCTAAGATAGACGTGGATTTTTAACAGTCATTTTTTGGTGGCTTTAGGTAAAGCCACCAAGCAAACTGCTAAAACATTGGACACATGCATAAAACAATGGTGTTTGCAGATCTGTTTACAGTTTGGCAACAGAGCCCCTTTAAGATGATTTTAGTAGCAAGGACATAAAAATGATAGAAAGAATACAATTTTTTATAAAGACCCCACATCAGTTTATTGGTAGGAAGTATTCATGAAGGTCTTTGAAAGGGTTTGTCTCATTTTATTGTTGATTTGAAACTTTGCTGCACTTTTATTGCGTGATTTTACATCATTGTAAAAAGAGTGCATTTCTCTTGAAATCAAAGTCCTGTAAATTTTTTTGTGTCGATATATTGACCCAATTTTTTTGTTTAATCAGGAATTTGTCCAAGTTTTAGAATTGAATAAAGTTTTTAAGATGTTAGAAGTTTCAAATTTTGCGAATGGGGACCCAATAGCCCACTGTGCAGTATGCTGAGAAAATGTCTTTTCCACGCCGAAGATCTTCGGGCCTAAATGCATGGAATGCACCCTGGAGTTTGACTTAGTAAAGCATCACACATATTTGTTTATAAGAAAGTAAGAACCAGAACGGAAATTTTCTTAATATTATCAGACTTTGAGTACTCAGAGTTCCTTATGGGTTTCTTGAAACCTTTTCATCTAAAGTTTTTTGTCCAAAACCTGTCCATCCAAAAAACGTTGGGAGAAAAAATTTAAGGGATAAATGCAAGACTCTGGAAAATTTGCGGTGCAATACAAGATTAAGTGCCCAATTACTCATTTTTATAATTAAAAAATTATAAAACCACTATTGCTCAAGCATAGCTTGATATTAATTTAGTTCCCTGAATGTCTCACCTGGCATCTATTTTGAGACAGACTTTGATTTAGTTGTAAATGGATGCAGGGCTGTTATGAAATTCCATGCTCCCTGTTGGTATCCTAGTCTGGTTGCTTGTTCGTTGTAATTTTTATGAGCATATAAAAAAGTACCCAATCGAAGTAACAAATGAAAGGCTTGAAAGGCTATATAAGAATATTGTCTTTTTTTCATAACTTGCCTGTGCATTTGCATAGAAAGAAATGTGCATGCTCTTCCAGTGAGAACTTAAGAACGTATGCCAGCTGAAAAGTTGCATTGGGGCAGGTGTGCAAATCCAAATGACAACAATGAATTACAACTCGGGTGCTCCAATTTTATGAAATGTTATACTTTTAGGCGAGCCAAGTAAATTTTGCTGGTACAATTGTTGTTATGCCTATCACACAAATCTGCATTCTGGGCAGTTGCCAGAATTCCTGTCTGGGATAGATGTAGATGGGGCTGTTCTATCCTTGTCTGATTTACAAAATATAAGTCTGTTGCAAGTCCCACTATCATAGTCTTACAAGTTGTCCAAGAAAATTTTTTACAGTTATGAACCTTGTGTAAAACCTCAAGTTTTTCAAAAGAATTGTCATTGAGAATGTTTTCAACAATGTTTGCCAGTAGCTCAGTTGGTAGGGTGGCTGGAATAGATATTTCATACTATAGTTGTGGGCTTGTGCCTGCCACTGATCAATTCACCGGTTCACAGATGCATGAAAAGGAGAAACTGCTTATAAGAAACCCAACTTTCAGGTTGTTAGAAAAATTAACTAACTCCTGTACTTGNGTTTTTGGCAATGTTTGCCAGTAGCTCAGTTGGTAGGGTTATTATTATTATTATTATTATTATTATTAAATATCTATTTAAAGTAGGCTAAGGGTGGCTGGAAGAGATATTTCATACTGTAGTTGTGGGCTTGTGCCTGCCACTGATCAATTCTCCGGTTCACAGATGCATGAAAATGAGAAACTGCTTATAAGAAACCCAACTCTCAGGTTGTTAGAAAAATTAACTAACTCCTGTACTTGGAAAAAATTAGTTTAGAAAGTTTTCATTTTAGTTGAGGAAATCCTTTGCATATTTAAAATATATTTTCAATTGTTTCCTGAGGTATCATATTACTTGGAAGGTACTTGAGTGATGTCTAAACATTGAAATGCTTCAAAAAACATTGTTTTGAAGTGTCCACAGGGGCACAGGAAGTAAACATAAAGATTGTTATGGAACTTCTAAGAAACTTGTAAGAAACTCTGAGCTCTCAAAATCTGATGATTTTTAGAAACTTACAGTGCTGGCTCAAATTCTTAGTTTCTTACAAAAATGTGTATGTACTGTACACATATTTTTGGAAGAGAAATGATGTTAAAAATTGTCACTAATGCACCGGGTTCAGTAAAAAAAGACAATCCCTGTTTGAAAGGCCAAAACTCCCTGGGTATCAAGGCAATAGATTAGCAAATATATTATTTAATGATGGACATGTTGAAATAGATTTTAAAATTTACCTAACTGAAATTGGCCACTCTATTTTGAAATTATGAGGGATTTGATTGAGAAAGCCCCTTAGGAAATTTGATGGTTATTTTACGCTGTTTTTGAAGGTTTCTTCGATGGGCTTTCTAAAGAAAATCCCTCATAATTTTAGAACGAAGTGGCAGATTTCGGTCAGGTAAAGTTTAAAATCTATTTTAAATTGTCCACTATTGAATAATATAATTGCCAATATTATTGCCTTGATATTCAGGGAGCATTTGACCTCTCAAATGGGGATTGTTTTTATTGACTCACCCAGTAAATAGCTAAGGGGTTTTCCCCTTTTTCAGTGCTAATATCACATTTTGTGCTGCTGCAAGAGTTGTTAAATAAGAATGCCAGTATCAGACCGTAGCATTGTTTTAAAAAGTTTCTTGTTGTCTTTTTTAGATGAGACAGTTCCAGAGAATGCCCTTGACACAAGGACAAGAGGCATTGGAAGAAACAAGCAAGGATCTGTAATTTGGAGCATACCTAAGGATTTACCATTCAGATCAGGTATGTTTCGAGGCACCCTGTAATTAGCTACCTAGTCTGAAAAAGATTTATCAAGATCATGATAAAAAACAAAGCAAACATCATATGTTTCTAGAATGAAGAACTGGAGTTTTATAATCTTCTTGCTCTGTTCTAGGCAACTTTGATGAAAAATCGTGCTAGACTTATGATTTTCGTCCTAGTTATTGCTACTGCTACCTTCACAACTACCTCACTTACCACCGCTCAAACTAGGACTCATAATATTGCAGCTCAAAAACAGGACTTAACATTTCTGCCTTGATCTTGTTTTCACAACAATCAGTCCAACCAGCAAACATAGTTGAAGAGGCATTGAAGAAGTTTGGATCTTTCGGTTCATCAGTTGAACGCTCAACAGCCTTGTTTCTGTGAGGTACAAAAAGTATCTGGCGGAGTCCTTTTTTGAACGTGTGATATTGTGGGTTGTTGTTTGAGCGGTAGGGAGGTAGTGGTTAAGGTAGTAGCAATAACTAGAGCAACAATCATACTGTAAGTCTAGCATTATGCTTTTCCTTTCAAGACTGCTTCCTTGAATTACTAAATGATCACTGACTTTTTTCTTGCAGCCATCAATTACTGTTGTTTCAAATATTTCTATGGAACAACTGGAGCAGTGGTGGCAACAAGCCAGACACTTTCAATTGATGTTCCTCTGTCATTGCTACCAAAAAGGGTAAATATAGAATTTCTGTTTTTTTCTTTGTGTTCTAAACTGGTACAGTTACTGGATGTGCTAAAATCCACTTTTGACAGACTACAATACTGTAAATGGCAAACTTAACCAATTTGAAAATTTTGAGTTAATCTACATACAGTACAGTTTTTTGTAACTTAACAAGCTTTCTTCTTAAGAATTCTTGAGTATTCATAAAACATCTTGTGAAGTCGTAAGAATTCTTCCAAATGTTGGGAAGCTAAGCTTCAAAAGTACTGTACTGTGCGCAGCTCAATATTAGAATGGAATATATTTTGTTCTAAAAATAGTGTATTCTTATGAGTTACTGAAAATCTTTGTTTATTCCCAAAAATTCTTAAGAATTCATGGATAGTAAGTAATGAAAGAACTGTACTGTAGTAATCAAACTGTTGTGTTATACTTTGCTCTATATTTTGGCCCCTACCTTTTGGGTTATCTGTGATTTTCTTAAAATTCTTTGTCTTGAAACAGCCTACTGTAGGTCTTTGAAACAATCTTGATCAACTTTTGACCTGAAATAGAAAAAGGAAAGTTCTTGGAAATAACTTGGGAATTTAGAAATGGATTAGTTATGATATTATTGAATGAATACAGTTGTTTGATGCTTGCATAGATCTTGAATTGTTAATACAAAAATCAATACAATACAAAAACCTTTTGTTTCTCATAATTTCAATGAATTTTTGTATATATCATAAAGTAATGGTTTTCTCTTTGTTCTTTCAAGTCCAATCTTCCAAAAAAACTTATCAATAATTTTTACTTTGATCTACAGTAGGTTATTTTGAAAGTGATAATTTTCTAGAAAGTGCTTATAACCTGGAAAACAGACTGTTGAAAAATTTCTTTAATTTATAATTGGGATTTCAACACTAAATCATCAATCTTCTCTGCCTTTTGAACAATTTATGATGGTCTACCAAAAGTGGACGATCACACCTGGTACTTAAAATATGTTTAGATGAATCTTGAATATAAAATTCGAAATATAAAAAAGCAATATTTCTAGGAATTGCTCAAGTGAGGCATAGATAAATTTTTGCTACCAGTGTTCATTTTCACAGTATGCTTCAAACCAAGGAAGCTCTCAAAACAGCCATATTTGCTAATCTAAGGCTATCGCAAAGATAGGTTACTACAGGTAAAAACGTAATTTGGTCTGCATGTTATTAGCTCAAAAAGAATTTGAAGTTTGATCTTGGAGTCAAATTTTGGTGATTTTTCAATGTGTTCTATACGGTTTTTGAGACAGCCAGTTTCCAATTGTTTAGGGAGACAACAGTAAGCCTAAAAATCGATTTGTTTGGCATATCAATGACAATGACGAAACTATAGTGAATCAAGTTGCAGCAAATTTTAATTTCCAGTTTTATTGATTACTTTAATAATCTACTGAGAACATTATTCTCTATTTCAGATGCCATCACTAGGGAATATTGGTGCAGACAGTTTGTTGGTCGTGTCAATATCGGGTAAGTTCTTCACAAGTAGCTCAAGAGTGGAAAATTTTGGCATGTTTTCTAAGAGCATCTACTTAAAACATTTCATGTCAGTGTTTTGGGCTGATCAAATAACACTGTGAACAAACTAACACTGTTTTTTACTCTTCAGTGCCTAATAGACGTCTCCCCCCATTTAGTAGATTTCAAAACATTTTCCCACCCCACCTGAGCCTTATTAGGACTCCCCACCAATTAAATTCATTGACAGTGTGGGCAAAAATTGTCCTTAGTGTTGGCTAAATCGATTGCTGAAAATATCACTTTCATTTTGAAATATCTACCCTCTCCCCCACTAATTAGGATCCCTGCTTATCAATTTCTTCTCTTCCCGCAGTTATTAAAACAACCCCGTCTATTTGGCACCAGACAATATGTCTCATGCATAGGCACTTGCAAGATAGTAGAAAGTGCATTTCTTTTAATGCTGGAAGTGCCAGGAAAAGTTTGAATTGAAAGTAAAGATTCTAAAGCCATGCTTCTGATTGAGATTCCAATAACTATTTGGACATAGAGAATTCATATCTGCCCACAACTTCTGAAAAAATGTCACAATGAAGGAAAGTAGTCCCAAGCAACGCAAAAATGAGTTACATAGTTTCAAAGTAAAAATACATACAGTAAAGAAGGAAGGTTGTCGTTGTCTGTCAGGGAAGAATTGTAGATATGGTGATATTGATTTATTAAAATAGAATTTGAAATGAATTCCCATTATTTGAGTCCTTGGTTGACTGAACTGATTGCCTTGGGAATACTTTTCCTCGTTGTGATATTCTGGCAGAGGTACGCAGGTATGAAGTTCACCAACATGCTACTCTAAATGGAGCTTTAATTTTTGATATTTTTATCATTGTTTGGGATGCTTTACTTCTCTCAAAAGTTAGTTATTAGCCAAAAATCACTGTCCTCGAATTGCTCAGACAGTGTTTTACCATTCTAATACTTGGAAAGCTATTTAAACAGAGCCATCAAGTTCTATTTTTTAGCCAAAGTAGAGCAAAAAGCCAGTTATAGGGAAGTTGCAAAAAGCCAGTTATAGGGAAGTTCTTTATTTGAGAGCAAAATCATACATTGTAAAGTATAAAAGATTTCCGAAGGTAAGTTAAAGCCTCAATTAGGCAATGGAACTGGTTATTTTTGCAGTATGATTTTCAAACAGTGGGTACATATTTTTATTCACTCAGTATTAATTTGTAGATCTAGTTAAGTGTAACTACCTCTATTTTTTAGGTTTAAGTGCGAAAGATTTGAAGAAAGGATTCTTTGGAAAGCCAAATCCTTACGTTCGAATGTGTATTGTGCCACGCTTCCGTGGTCTTGCTGTAATACATCGTTATCAGGGACAACAAGTGAAAACCGTTGCACAAAATGGTACAGTCAATCCATGTTGGAAGAATGAGGTAAAATGCCCTTGTTTTAAAGAAGCACTTCTTGACATTGCCACGAGAAAAGAAAGAGTTTAAAGAGGCTGTGCAAGCTAAGCCTAAAAAATCCATGACTTTCTCTCGCTAATGCAGGCAAATAGCAGCAGATGCATTGAAAATGAAGATGCTTTCTATTTGTTTGAACTCCGTAGAATTAGCCAGTGCAATCAGATTTTTCATACCATCAACCATTTTGGAGATACAGCTGGATTCTGAACCACAAGTTTTAGATTTGTTTAGCCTAAGCACACGAAGGGGCACTGCAGGCTGAGGAAATTATATGCCAGGTGCCAATTAGAGGGGAATTTCTCGTTGAATTTGTGATATTGGATAGCTGATCTTTATCTTCGTTTACTAAAATCTTGTACAGCTCCTTTGATGGAATTTGATGAACGTGAGAAGTTAGTTCCGTTGAAATTTGCTAGATTGGTATTTTGTACTTGATTTAAATTCTTGAGCGACAAAGGAAAACATTTGTTCTTACTACTATGGAAGTAGGGTATTAAATTGATGAAAAATCTCTCAGACATTTTCAGTTCTTATGGTGATGCCAAGAAGTTCTGTTTTTGTTCTCGGTGAGCAAGGCAGCAGGCAGTTGAACAAGATGTTGGGACTATTTATCCCACTAGAATTTCGAGCAAGACATTCTATTGCGAGCACAGGAGTTCAGCAAAGGCTTTTTGTTAATGACCAATAGAATTTATTTCATATTTCACGTTCATATTTTTAGCTATGGGGAGAGGAGAGTAGCCCTTTGGCAAAAGTGCTGATTTTCAAGGGGTCCTCTCATAAGATACAAAACTATAATCTTACTTACAATATATAGAAAAACCTAAATCTTAAAATGAAGAAATCAATCTATTTACAAATGCTAAAAAGTTTTACAATTAAAGGAAAGATTAGTGCCTAAATAGATTTTTTAAAGCTATTTAGGGAAGATACACTAGGCTATGAGGCTATTCCACAGTTTTGCTCCTTTATAAGAAAATCACTTTTGCCCATTACTTCATTTTTCTTTGGCAAACTAACGTCTGTCTCTGTGTTCCGCAGGTTATCAGAGGAGCATTCTGGGTTTTTGAGTCACCTTCTAAAACGTAAAATTACTGTCATTTTTGCGATCTTTAAAGAGACACGTTCGCCGAAAAATTATTTGACCGAGATTTATGAAAAGAAAATCTCAACGCGAGAACTATTCTATTGTCCTTCAATTGTCTATTCGCACGTGCCGTAAAAAAGTGTGGGTCCAAAAACTTCACTTTCCGTTCCTTTTACTGTTTTCCCATACTTCTAGAAGTCGTACGAAAAAAGAAAATACATTTTCGAAATGTACAAAGTCTCCACTTCATGCACGAGGAGTCTCGTTGAGAACTCCGGACAACAAATTTGCGATTGTGTCTCTTTAATATTCAATTGATAAAGAAAAGAGGTCATGGATCAAGACGTTCTGACGCAGTTTTGAAGTTCTCTTTTTAATTTTATACAGTTAGTGACGGAAGCGTATAGTATATCGTCATTACTTTCAGGTTTTTGTGTTCCATGCCACACCTGCTGACTTCCTTGACGTTGAAATCAGAAACAAATCTGGTACAAAGTTCAGCAAGTTCCTTGGCAAGATTTCGTTTCCATTGTGCACGATTATGGACAGTTGCGGATACAACAAGTAAGTTGGAAATATTTCAGCCTACCCTTGGACAAATCCGATTATCTCGCCTGCAGGCTTTACGGTATATCGAAAACCTGAATTGGTTCACAAATCCAGGATACAGTGGCGAACACTAGGGGGTGAGGGGGTGCGGCCGCCTCCAATGATAGGAAGAATAACAACCTTTTGTTTGGAAACAATAGAATAAAACTATGCTTTCTAACTAAAAACAGCTCCACCTTAACTAAAGTGGTTTCTTATTTTCGGATTCTTATTGTACTGTATGTGCTAGTTTTGCGTAACATCAGATGAAATTTTTTGTCGTTGGCCATTTCGTATGATGTGGGAGTTGAGAAATTGAATAGAAATAGAAAAGTGCGATAGTTTGGAGTTGAAGGTTTTATGATTTAATTTAGTTTTGTGAGTAGGCCCCAGAATTCTAACGGGGATACTTTTGACGAGGTTTGAATAAACATAAGTTATACTCTTTTTTTCTTTTTTCTTTTCGAATTTTCTTTTTTTCTTTTCGAATTTTGCTTTCTTTTTGCAGAAACATTTCGAACAACTTTCATTTTCACTTATTTAAAAATTAAACGTTTTTCTCAAATTTCACTCCACTTTTTTGAACCTATGGAGAAATTTCCTTTGTGTGAGGAGCTGTTTGTTATTCACTGAAAATCTGCCTCAAACGGGCTGGACAAAGAACGGAAAGAAAACATCTTGCTTTCCGGCCAACTGCCATAAATGTAAATAGATTTAATGGCATTTGGCTATTTGTTACACAGTTGAGGATACGGCTGCCGTTAGTTGATAAAGAGCCTTATCCTCCTGTATGTTGGTTCTTATATAATTTAAAACAATAGTAGCTATCTGTTATAGTGGTGGATTGGCCTGCCACGGGCTGGTGGACCCCCTTTAAAATCTGATGAAAAGGGCCCCTTTTTCACCAGTAAAGACCCCCTCGTCTACGAAAGAGAATCTACCAAAGAAACGGAATTATCGCTGAATAAGTGATTTAAGCATCAGAAACCGAATTAGAACTGTCCAGTTCAACGGAGAGCATTGTTGGAACATCAATGCTTGCATGAAACGACACAATTGTATAAGCCTTGATAAAACCTTTAGAGTGTTTAGATTTTTTAGAGTGTTTAGAATTATAAGTATAGTCTAGCTGATCTAGTTTACTAGGGACTTAAGTCGCCAGTGATAATTGGGACAAGGAGATTTAAGTTAAAAGTTGGAGATCTCCTGTCCAATAATTGCCTATGTGATCTCGGCAGGCGAATGAGCAAAGCATAACAAACAAAAAACGTTTGGTTATCCTATTTATAGGCCATTCCTTTGAGCGAGTGTATTCCCTTCAATGTTGTCATGAAAAGTGGGCTGAATCTTAGACTTCCCCCCAAGTCTATTTCGTTAACTCGCTCAAACTGTGTTCGCGTAACGAGTTTTCCAACAGTATAGGCTTTACCACTTAATCGATACTGCCCCAAGTATAATCTAGCTTATACTAGCTTATTCTTGTATAATCTAGCTTATACTGTGTTCGCGTAACGAGTTTTCCAACAGTATAGGCTTTAACACTTAATCGATACTGCCCCAAGTGTAATCTAGCTTATACTAGCTTATGCTAGCTTAGCTTATTCAGCTTTGCTTTTTCACTGACCATCATAATGTCGCTGTCATAGGGACAAAGAGTTTTAAGAATGATCTTTATATCCGCATACATTAATCATGCAACAAGTTTATTGTGATTCATAATATATTCTCGACATTTTAGGCCCCTATTCACGATTGTATGCATTTGTTATTCTTGTATAAATGAATACAAATTGTCAAATATNTCAAACAAAAGCTGGTAACAGCAGACGAGCTGCTAGGCGGCAGCCATCTTACTGTCTGATAATCAGAAAGTCAACTTCGGCGCGCAAAGGATCTATCTTGCACAGGCCCCTTTAACATTGTTGTAATCCCAGTACAAGAGTTTCTTATCAGTTTCCTCGAACTCTCGTTGTTTACATCTGCAGGGCATCTCTTGTCTTTACAGCCTTTACAAGCTGCGCAATTCAGAGCAGTAATTATTCAACTTTGCCTTCATGTAGGCATTACTCAAGTAATAATATCGAGTAATACAATACAAGAAAAGCGAAATTATGCTCTGGAGTTACTAAACTAAATACAGAAAATTTCTTGAATACGCTAAACTCAAACAAGCTCGGACGAAATGTATTTAGAAAATTTTTTTTTGACGTTTTTTCACCGAATTTTTGACATGTTTAGAAAAATTTCGGGCAACTATTGAAAATGACAAATGTACAGTTTTCTTTGGTTGCTTTGTGATAAAAATGTAACAATGCTTCCTATTGTGCTTCATTTGAAGTTCTCAAAGGGATCCTTGTCAGAAATTTTGATTCAATAATTATTATTGAGGTTGATGTGAACGATTGCTGAAGTGAATTTTGTAGAAAAATTATGATGATGTTTCACAAAGTAGTTCTCCCAACACATTACCTTCAATACAGAATGTTTCGTGAGCAAGACATTGTTTTTAAGCAGTAAAACATTTTGACCATATGGAAAGACAATCCTTCACTTAGATCTTAAATTAATGTTAGACACCAGCATCTTGCAAATCTGCTGAATGTTCACGGAGCTTCAAGCTCGTGGAGTTCAAGTTTGTGCCAAAGCTTGAACTCCAATCCTTTCCAAATCCCATTTGGTTTGTTCTGAAATAAACAAGAAACAAAACAAAAGACAGCCCCATGCTACATTCACTACAAATGCTATGGAGAAGCCGCTGGTTTCAGATTTTGCACAAACATGATCTTAAAAGCTGCTAACTCAGGGAATTTTCAGCGGATTTGCGAGATTCTTGTGTCTAAAATTGATTTAAGATCTTAGGAATATGGGTATCTTAACATGGAGCGTGTTTATTTTATCGTTATTTTTCAATATTTAATCAAACGTCGAACAATTTTTTCGAGACACCCTATAATTTAGTCACCATTCTTTTAGGTATTTAGTTATCCCCTTGTTGTTTCCTTAATCCAGAAATGTTGAGCAATCTCATATAAAGTCAGATACAAGCAAAGCAAAGCAACAGTTATTTTTTATCAGGAAAAAGTTTAGTGTGATGTGGTAGCATGAGTGATTTGCCATCAGGCCTAATATAGCCACCAACACGTTTTATGTAGTTTCCTGACTTTCAGGGGTTGACCTTTAGTCTTTTGGTCTTTAGATATCAATTTACCGATGATGAACTCTTAGACACAAGGAAATGAAAACTCTTTCAACAGATGCTTTTCCAAAAAACATGATTTGACTAAGTCTGCATAAACACTCCACTGTATGTGACTGATAATAGTCCACTGCAGGTGACTGATAAGAAGGAAGATTGTGATTGTGGAAACAAGAAGTGAATTGATTTTTTTAGTGCTACCTTGCAGAGAGGTGATAAATTGTGTCCAGTTGAATTTCAGGTTTTTTTAGTGCTATCCTTCCTTTGCTGGAGAAAGATAGATTCGACAAACTCTCGTTAACTTGTAAAAAGCTTCGACACGTCACTAATTACTCAAGGGTTGTTAGGTTCGTGGATTTGTTGCGAGAAACTGTGGCTTTGTTACGCCTATGTTATAGCTGATCAAGATGAAGTTAAGGGCAGCTGCAAAACAGGGTTGGCTTATCTGCTTCTATCTCAAAATATGGTGTTAATCGTGGAAAAAATGTTTAAGTCTTCATATTCAAATTAAAGATGTTTCAAAATCCATCACGCCCATTGGTTGTGATTTGATTGTAACTTGAATTGGAAAGTTCCTGAAACACGAACTTGAAACTCGTGTATCATGTGTTATGTGATGCCAGCGAGTGGATTTTTCTAATATTCATGGAAGCTGTTGTTCATATATTCACTTGATAAATCATTGCAAGCTTTTTGTCTTCACGAAAGATCATCTCTCGATATTGAAAATTTGTTTAAGTAAGTTATTTTCAACAACACAATCCATACACCCTTGAGAATTTACATCATTATCTAATAAATGTTGTGCTATATCAATCTTTTCGTTTTTGAGATTCCTTCATGTTTGATCTTGGTTGGCCTTATCAGGTCAAATTTCAATTTATTGGGTATCAAATTTTAGGCTGAAGCCTCATCGTTTGGAATAAAGCTTTTTGAGAAATGATTTGGGGGCATTCCTTGAGGGAAAGTGCCTAATTGAATGGAACAAAATATCTAAGCTTAGTATATTTATTCTTCAGGTGGAGGGAAGCAGTCATCTCGAGCCCAACACAAACCCATCGCAACATCGGTCAGTGTCCCATTAGATGATATGGCTCTACCCAGCGGACAACACTTAGAGACTAAGACAAGCAAACGACCTGTGTCATATCACCCTTCATCGTCATACCAAATGCGATCTGCGACTGAACCACGTAATCATAATAATCAAACAACGAATTACTTCGCTAGTGCTGCTTTTCGCGGCCAAGGACAGCCAACGAATGCTGGAGTAAAATCGGGTAGAACTAGAAACTCGAATAGCATACAAGAGCCTCTTGAAGCGGTATCCTCGGAAGATGACTCGGAGTCTTTGGATGATGAAGAAGCTGAGGCAAGACGGCGGGACAGTAGCTCATCGACGACAACCGAAGATAGCAGAGCCCAAGACATTGATCCCATGCTCACAAATGGAGATGTGAGGGGACCACGTATTAGTGAGGTTGTGCGGCGTAGATCGGAAAGATCTGAGCCAGTTGAAGATAACGTAGAGAATACGAATACTAGAAACGGTGAAAATGCAGCGAATGTAGGAGATACGGGTGCGAGAAACGTCACTTCGTTATTAAGATTTACCAATTCAGGACCTTCTTTTGAAGAGTTCATTGAACAGCAGAATGTTTCGTCGAATCAATCTTCTTCTGAATCCAGTGCGGAGGAGGAAGAAGCACCACCGCAGGATACGACGGCAGAGACAACAACATCTCCAGATGCCTCAACAATGGAGGCAAATAATACCGAGGAAACGGACGAAGAAGGTAACAGTGAATTGGTAGAAGAAGAAGGAGAGGATGAATCTGATTCGGAAAGTGCCAGTGGGAGTGAAGAATCATCATCTGAAAGTCTTGATGATGGAGGTGATAGTGCTGAGCATGGGTATGTCGAAATAGAACCAGGCTATGTTGGAGACCAATCAGATACTGAGAGCCAATGTAGTGACGTTGATAATGACGAGATTTACGTTGGTGATGATATGCCACGTGATAGCATAGGAAGCACTGTGATTGGCCAGGGAGACTTGCTTAATGAATGCCTTGATATATTGTCAACAGTTGGGTATACAGACATACAGGTAGCAGATCGCGTTGCTGATGATGAAAGCCAGCAGGCTGAAGATTGCATGCCAGCAGAGCCTGTTCACAGTCAAGGCAACGAAGGGACTCCTGATCAGGAGAGAACTGCTTACTCAATTGATATTAGTGATACAAGGGATTTTTCTAGCTCTAGTGAAGCCACTGTAGGCGATAATTCGTCTGCTGATAATTCGGTTTCTGCTGATATAACTGCTGAAGCGTTAACGACACATATCGCAGAAAACCTAACAGAGCCGTCAGGGACTCAAATTGATAACGACAACGAGATAGGAAATGTTCTGTCTGTATTAGATACCATTACATCGCATGCTGAATCGATGCTTATTGACACAGGTGAATCAGATTCTGTAATTCTTTCAAACGTACCTGGATCAGAAGTTAAGACCACATCTACAGAAACAGTTGCTGAAGAACAAAACAGTATGGTACTTATAACAGGAAAAGAAGGGAAAACACCCGATTCATCCATAAAGCCACCTAGGGGTATCACCAGGTCACGTGTTGCAGGAAGAGAGGGGGATAGCCAGAACCAAAGAAATCGATCGTATCATAAAGCGATATTCAATTTTTCGCACGAAGATGGGAGTGGAAAGGAAAAACTTTCGAAACAAATTAGCTCTCCAGGGGCTCTTTGGTCTTCATCGAGTAAAAAAGATGGCCATTCTTTGGAGACAATGCTGGAATCAGTGTTATCTGTTAGCGATGGGAGCCCCGATCTCCTGAAATCAGCGCAAAATGATGGAAATTCACTTCTAACTGAAGGTAGCATTCAAGCCACACATCTTTCTCACGCGCAAGCATCTTCCAGAGGAGCTGTTTCGACCAGTGCTATTGGTACGGATGTGGAGCTAAGTCACACCAAAGCAGAATCAACTACAACAACAGAAAATCGTTTTTCATCCAGACATCGAATCCTTAGGAATTCAGAATCTGTAGACTCCTATGGTTGCACACCGAGTGCTCCAAATGGCACAAGTCGACATAGAATCGCAGACAGGACCGAGGTAGATCCAGAGTTGAAGCCCACCACCGGTCGAGGTGCGAAATTAAAATATTCTGTGTCAGATCCTCTTTCCAAAAGCATGGAAGCTGAAAATCAAAATAGACTCGCTGGCCATCGAGATGTTCGTAGTAGGGATGGCAGTAGGACGAAAGTTAAAAACGCTTTAGACGTAAATAGTCCGATCTTTAGAACTGATTTACTGGAAAGTAGTGTAGATGAAGTTGTCACTTCTTCAGTGGCTGCAAGTACCACACAAAATAAGACTGATTTAGGGCAAGGAAGATCAGATATTGTGACATCTTCGGCAAGCGTCGAATTTGACACCACAAGACTGAAAGATGGAAGCGTAAAGAGCATGAGAGAAACTGCGATATTATCTTCAAGTGAAGATTTTTCGTTCTCTAGCTCAAGAAATCGACCTATAGCTAGAACAGACCAACCTGCAACTCTTGAAGAAATTAAATTACCGACTGCACATGTCCCGTATGATAGTGGTCATGCAGCGAAAGGACGAGATCAACGTAACAAGCCTCTTCATAGGACAGAGCCAATGTCAGATCTCAGTCATAGCACACCGCAGTCGTATGCAGCGTCGATAAAACCGTTGCTTGAAAATAGTATAAATAGAGATCGTGTAATAGCATCGGAAACACCGTGTACTAACATGGAAATGGGAGTAGTTATTGGCCAGCCAAACACGTCTACCCCTAAAGCAGCTGCCCCAAAAGTGTCTGAAAGACAACCCCCTCCTTTACCTCCACGAAGCTCATCTATTGACCATGATGATCGGCCTTTGGCTACAACTGCAAGAGAATTCATAATAGAGGAACCTATATTGAATCCATGGAACAATGTCACTTTACGGAACAACCGAACTCCTAAAACAGAAAAGAGAACCGCTGCAGAACGGGCACCTCTTCAGAGCAAAGAAATCATAGTTTCTTCTAAACCAGAACTAGCCATTCGACCAGATAAAGTTGTCCTGCCACGGCCTTTCCCCCAAGGAGGTAGAGACACTTCAACGGTTGTTACTGTGACTGCTACACGACCAAGCGCTTCTGCTACACAGTCAAGTGCTTCTACTGGACAGCCAAGCGCATCTGCTAGTGCTACAAGTAGTTTGTTTAGTGATGTACCATTTGATCCGACTGGTGCGACTAAGCCAAAGATTCCTGATCGATTACGAGCAATTAAACGAACAACTCCCGATGTTCCCTTCGATTCACCCCCAAGCGTTGCTACCACAGAAGAGAAAAGGCCACATGATGAAAATAGGTCACGTGGTGTATCATTGAATTCTAACGATAAACCAAGGGCACCATCTATTGAACATCAGGCTCGTGTTAGGTCAGAATCACAACCTGCCTCTCCACCAGCAAACGAGAGAACACAACCGCCGGCAATTCCTCCAAGAACGGATCGTGACAAGCATACGTCGCAGGGTGCCAAGACAAGGCCTCCTACTTCGAGGCCCCCTCCTAAGCATACTCCAGTCACGTCTAGCGCTAGTGTTCCTGTTACTTCTTCATCATCTACGCAGCCACCGCCTGTTACACGGAAACGCACCACCGTTGATGCTGTTAGCAGAAGTAGACGCGATGAACAAAGTGGTAAATCACGAACACCAAAAAGTAATCAAGGTAAACAAGTCAGCTCAAGGTCACCAGCTATTATACACTCTGATGCACACACTAACGGTGGAAATGGTTCTGCAGAAAGGCCACGAAGTCAGGCTACTCATGTTGATGAAAATGGTGAAATACTGCCATCACGTGAGTATGCAGTATCTAATTTTCTCCTGCAATGTATAGTCATTGATGTCGTACCCCTATCTAATAGAAGACCCTTGACAAACAAGCGTATGTCAGTATATAGCAAGCATTCTGTGCAGACAAACCAAGCATGGCAACCTCTAGCCTGTGCGCAGCCTTCACTAATATGTCTTAAAGTGGCTGCAAAAATACAGCTGAAAAACGCGATCATTAGGTCTGCAACTTTTCTGCCTAATGGTTGATGCAAAAAAAATAGTCGAATACTTCAATGCTTCGCGTCTAGAAACGTTGGCGCGTTTTACAAACTAATAAAGACAACCTCGTTCGTCCGTTCAGCTCAAAACATTTAGGACGCATAAATTTCGGTACAAAAATATTCTCGGGCAAACAATTTTCGGACGTTTTTTCCCGGAATTTCGGACCTTTTTAGAGAAATTTCGGACGACTATGAACGACAGTCTCTTTACAGTTTACTGTCATTGTTTTATGACAAAACTGTTATAAATTTACAAGATTGTGCTTTATTTTAAGTTTCCAAATGGCAGACCTCGTTAATGTGCGCGAGCGCACGACGCCGCTCGCAGGCACAAAGTATTATTATACATCTGTTGCTGGCATCGTTACTGTACTCCGAGTGATTTGATTGCAAGCACCTTTTTCCCAATCATTTGCTCGCAGGCACAAAATATTTTTAAGGATGCCTGCCAAATGTGTCCTCGTCAGAAATTTTCCATTTAATAATTATTGAGAATTATTGCTGAAATGACTTTAATTGGAAAACTATAATGTTGTTAGCACATGCTTTGTCTGTGCAAAATGTTTGATGAGCAGGACATTACGTTTTTAGACAGTAACAATGCTTCCCTGCGATTTTTCTATGCTGCAAAACATTTCGGATAGTAAATACTTCAGACCACAAAACAATTTCAGAAATTAGATTTTCGCTCGTTGTGAATATCTGACAATTTTAACGTCAGATATTATTTGCGTATAATGAATATAAAAATACCGTAAAAGCTCTTAAGCCCCCCTCTCTATTAAGCCTCCCGCTCTTTTAAGCCCCCCCTCTGGAGTCTCCGAAATTAAATAAGCCCCCGGGGGCTTAATAGAGCTTTTACGGTAAGCTCTTTTTCAATTAATTGACCCCTTCCCTAATATACGTGAATTTTCTATTTGCAGATTGGGAACGTGCTGTCGATTCACACGGGCGGATATATTACATCGACCATCTAACTAGAGCTACGACGTGGCACAGACCAAAGAAAGGAGGTGAGCTTTTTATTTCTTCTATTTTGAAAAAAGGTCGCTCTAGTTTCCTACAAGGTTGTAATTATTTGCAGCCAAAATTCTGGGCCAAAATATTCTACAAATTCCAGCTTCTTTTTGGTAGATAACACACAGTGGTACTGTTAGACTCTGGATTCGGATTAGGGTTAGTAGCCCTCTTACACATATCTGCTGCACAATAATAACATTCAATTTCGCCCAAATTTGCATTTGTTCAGTGGTTGTGTGAACTAGTCCTGAGTATCATTTCTTCAATTTACAAAAAGTGGACAAACTTGAAATTTCGTTCCAGACCCCCCTAAGTAAAATTTAAATTTTTGGTTTTTTGGTATTTGTCTCATTAATTGCGCTTCTAAGGAGCCATCAATCGCTATTCTACCATTTCCTTTATCACATTACAGTCGTAATTCGAAAACTTGGGATTCAATGCCCTCTAGTGTAACTGGATAATTGCTGAATGGATCAGTGTCCGTTAGAAGGACAGGAAGCACATATTTTGCCGCTACTCCCACCTCCTAACCAACTGTTTGTTCTTCTGCGTTATAGAACTTCAACGAACACAATCTGAGTTGTTTGTCGCCAAAATATGACTTGTTAAACGCCCCTCGTTTTTCTGACTCACCAAGTATATGTTCGCTTCGCCGTTCGTCCAAGAAATCTAAGCTTCAAAAATTCTTGATATTTCTTTGTAAAGCTATTTGAAGGCCTAGGAGACAGGTTTCCCACAATGTAGAAAGCATTAAAGCATGTGTTTGTCGAATGACTTCAATATAAACCTTGCTACTAAACCCTAGGCTCTGGTCTACAACTATTTATGTTATTTACATGGAGCTTTTGACCAGATCTCTACCCCTGAATTGCAAAAAACTCTCTAAGGTAAGACTAATGAAGCTCGCTGGGCCTTTGAAAATCCCCGTCGACACCAGCGCAGTTCGGGAACAACACATTAAAGCGCTCAATTTTATAGCTCAGTCTGAGCTTTTACGCTTGAGTGGTCAGTTATTCTTGTAAGCAGGTGTCTCATATAAACGGCATATTAAGCTGAATGAGGTTCTTATCAGGTTTATCTTGAACCCACTCATGCTGAGATGCAATCCTTGTGTTTTAACAACTGTCTTAAAGATGGATAGCAAATTAGTTGTTGCTATTTTTGATTCACAGAGACTGTTGACGCCCCGTGGAGGGGGTACTCCCATGGAAGGTCGAGCTAGTTCAAATTTAAAAAATCGACCCATGTCTTTTATTCAATTGTATTCCAAAATTTGCACCCATGTATTAGAATATAGCGAGAACCTCAAGCTTGTTTACAACTTTTATTCAAACATGTCATCGAGAATTATCGCCGCCCCAAAATGTTGGGACCATCGTCTGTGTTTTCGAAAAGTTACGTTGTTGTGATTCGTAGTTTGAGCGAATAGATAAGCACCTGTCAATGAAGTTTGGAACAAAAACAACGAATCAGGTCGTAAGTCTAGTTTACTTCTTAAAGGGGCCTTTGCAACCGGCATGCTTTGTGAATACTTTCTTTTGTGGTCTCTTTGTTGTTGCCATTTTAATGGTCCACTAAAATGACCGACAACAAAGAGATTGCACTTGCAAAGCATGCTGGTTGCAAAGGCCCCTTTAACAGCACCACTGAGCAATGGATCACCATTGGTCCGCTACTGGACGATCGATGCTCACTGCTTTTTGAAGAAAGCCGAATATTTTCATGCGTGGAAGCAAAGTTCTCAGAAAATTTTAATAATTAGCCTGTTGAGTTGTGTAGTCTTTTTGTCAGGTTTTCGGTTTACTCTTCTTGGCTCGAATCTTCCATACCGGCTTTATTATTTGCTTAGCAAAGGCCGTCTTTAGCCAGGACTTAGTTCTCAATGAAAAAGGTAAATGTATGCTACAAGTTTTGAGTAAATATTAGCCATAGTGGTTTTGCATGTTTTCGTTCTGGCTGTAGCCACTATATTTGAAGAACAAGCCAGCAAGGGAAAAAGTTGCTCGAGAGCAAGGTCATTCGATCCAAGTGCCCACTGTGATCCAGCCTTTAGAAATCGTGGAAGTAATTCCAAAGAATGAACATGAAAAAATATATATTTTATAGTCTCACCAAAAAGAGGAGATATGGAACTATTCAACAAAACAAACANTTTATTATTTGCTTAGCAAAGGCCGTCTTTAGCCAGGACTTAGTTCTCAATGAAAAAGGTAAATGTATGCTACAAGTTTTGAGTAAATATTAGCCATAGTGGTTTTGCATGTTTTCGTTCTGGCTGTAGCCACTATATTTGAAGAACAAGCCAGCAAGGGAAAAAGTTGCTCGAGAGCAAGGTCATTCGATCCAAGTGCCCACTGTGATCCAGCCTTTAGAAATCGTGGAAGTAATTCCAAAGAATGAACATGAAAAAATATATATTTTATAGTCTCACCAAAAAGAGGAGAAATGGAACTATTCAACAAAACAAACATTTCTTAAATCGGAGTTATGAATCCAGTCCAGAGGTTTGAGTTTTTCAAGTTTGACTAAATTGCAAACTGTTGTTTACATTGCTGTTTTTTGGCCTTTTTTGTGGTATCGATGAAAATGTAGAAAGTCAATTTCTAATATTCCTCAACAAGTTCACCGATTTTTTCGAACTTTGTTCTGTCAAAGTAAAATACAAATTTATTTTTGGCGACCTCAGAATAATGTGTTTGCTCTTTCAAATTGTGGGGTGAGTGGCCGAGCGGCTTATACAGCTTCCGTTAGGTAACTGAAGTTAAGCTTGGTCACGTACATTCAAAATTCACAATGGGTGACCTTCCAGATGCCTGACCAAGCAACTCAACTTGCCGTCCTTCGGAAGCGACGTTAAACTAGGGTCCCATGCCTGGATGCGGCATGCATAGTAGGCCCAAATAAGCTGTAATATAGCTAGAAATCTTTCCAGCCTACTTAAAACAAAGCAATGAAAACAGTTGGCGTATTAGGTTTTTGACAACAAAAACAGTGGAAATCATCTGAGTTTTGTCTTTTATAGTGGTCTCAAAAAAGTTTAGTAAACCTTAGGATAAATTGTTGAAATTAAGTGTGATGTCTTGGGGACATCTTCGCCAAAGGAATCGTGCAGATTCGTACAGAAAAAATTCTATGGCGCTTTGAAGATACTACGCCCTGTACCGTTTTAACAACGATTCAGATATGAACAGCTATGTACTGTATATTGATGCTGCTTGTAGTTTTCATTTGAATTTTTACATAAAATCTTTTTTAACGAAAAGAGTTCGATTGCGCCAAAAACTTAAGGATTGTATTGAATAAAACTGAAGAGTGGGCTCAACGACATCTTGCCTGAAACCGTTATATAGACGAGTTTCTTATAAAACGTGCAAGATGTATTAGATTTTTGGAAATAAAGAATGGTTTTTTTTGCTTTGGTTTTGTTCCAATGATAATTTTCCACGTTCAAAATTTTCGGTATTTGAATTTTAAATTTCGGTGACCAGTTTCCACCAAAATTAGATCAGCAGAATTGTTAAGGTTAAAGATGCTCATTAGTATGGGGGTATTGGAGGGGGCAAGAGTTAATCGAAATTCAAATTAATTTATTTAAATTAAAGATCTCTGTGCATGCAAAAACAAAGGAAACCATTTATTGTGTGGGTAATTTCTTTGTCTAATTTTTGCACCATTCTGGCCCCCCTTTTTGCCTCTGCCTATTTTCTTTAATGTATTGGAGAGGGCTCTAATAAGAGCAATTAAACGTCCTTGTGCAACCGGCATGCATTGCGGCCCTATTTGTAAAGGTGGCCTAATTTCATGCTGCATGAAAATAATTTTGTGATGTCCCTTACTTACAAAAACACCAAACCGCAGCTGCAGCTCCAGATTTCAGCACGACCATGTTTCTCCTCACGTGTGTTAACAAACATTGGACTTGGAATTGAATGAAATCCACGCAAAACAAAACAAACGATCGCAATGCATGCCGGTTGCCCAAGAGTCTTTAATGTTCAACATCGAAGAGGAAATTGTCGAGAAGGAAACCCATTGAGTCTGTCCAGGATAGATTACAAATGTGAACAGGTGCGCTTGTATTGTCTACTTACAAATGAAGTTTGAATAACAAAATTTCTTATTGACCAATCTTTATTCAATTATTGAGATGTGCCAAATGTTGTCAAGTAAAATGATTACTTGATATTGCTCTTTTGCCATATCCTTGTGGTTGTTCGATATTAAATTGAACCCAGGTTGCCCTTTCCGGGGGTGCCTGTTTTTGTCTGAAAGTAAAAAATGGCGACTTCTTCACAGGATTGTTATGTTGCAGCTATTTTTTTAAATGAGAAACCGCTCATAAGAAACTCAACTCTCGGATCGCCAAAAGATTAAGAAACTCCAGTACTGGGGAACTATAACTTAAGAAACTATTTATTTAAATAAAACAAATCCTTAGCTTATTTTCACTTTATTTTATCTCGTTTCCTGTATCATATTCTTGGAAGATACTTGAGTAATCTCTAAACATTGGAAAGGCTAAAAAAAACTTCGTTTTGAAATGTTCACGAGGGCACAGGTAGTAAACACGAAGATTGATATGGAAGTCGTAAGAAACTCGTAAGAAACTCTGAGTGCTGAAAATCTGATAATTTTAAGAAACTTTCAGTACTGGCTCAAATTCTTAGTTTCTTATAACAAAAATACGTGTACTCTTTATAAGAAACTCAACTCGTAGATCACTAAAAGATTAACAAACGTCAGTGAGAGGTTTCTTATGAAAAATGAGCATGGGCGTGGGGATTCCCAACGTTTTGGGCGTCTTGGTAAGGATCTTGCCCCGAATGTCTTCGTTGAGATAAAACTGCCCGAATGGAGCCTGAAATGCAATAAATTTTGCCTGGCTGTAGCCCAACCTCGTCCCCAGGGCCTTTCCAAATATGACAAAAGGCCCCGGGGACGAGGTTGGCTGTAGCCCTCCCAGCCGCTATGCCTCCTACGCCTATGCTACAAGTTTTTTTTATAGGAAACTTGCATCAGCCTACCCTGGGTACCAGAGCCAAAAAATAGAAAATAGAATAAAATAATAAAAAGAAAAAAAACCAAAACCACAAAATAGAAAATAAAATAAAATAACATAATAAAAAGAAAAAATTCCTTCCCAGTTTTCCTTTCCTTTAAATTTTGAGGCTCTGGTATCCACGGTAGCATCAGCCCACAGTACTGTAAAAGTTTCTTAATTTCCCTTGAAAATTTCAGCTTTCTCGTACTAAAAGTTTCTTAATCTGTTTCTCATTTTTGGATGCATGAATTAAGATGTAGTTTCTACTTCTGCAACATATTTGTTTTTTAACATACTGTACAGCACAATGTTTAGCAAGAAAAAGAGTTGTCTTAGGCTCAAAACATAAAATTATCGTGAATATTACTCAAGAATAAAGCTTCAAGGACAATTGTGCCATGATTTTCTTTTATTTAGTTTTCAAAAGTTTCTTAGCGCTTCTCAAATATCGTACTAGAGTTTCTTAAATTTTCGGCCATCCTAGTACTAGTTTCTTATGTAAACCAGTTTCTTTTATAAGAAAAACGGGTACTTGTTTTTGATAGCATTTCAGAGAAGGAGTAGGGCACTGACTTTATTCATATCCCCCGTTCTTGCTGTTCAGTGCGCAGTGAGCGGAAACAAGCGCACAGGATGACACTTGTTCTTTTGCGGACGTTATCAGATTCATTCTAGGGAAACAAAGGCGCACAGGTGAATGACAATTCGGCTTTACAACTAAGAAATTCCTGCGGCTATCACAATAATCCTCTCTGTAGTCACCTGCTACCCAAGTATTATGGAATTACTATCTTTGATCACTCTCAATGTTATATTGAATACACCTCAATTTAAGCTTAACAATACACGATTTCTATGGCGCACTTTGCTTATGATAGCCGTATTGCTGCTTGTCGATGGCCAGCGAATTCCGATGCATTTGGCAGGAATGCTCAGCAACAGGTTGAAAGATAAATAGCCGGGTTTGTTGACAGAGGCTTTGATCAACTGTCAACTAGCCTTTTCGAGTGCATGACAAAATCAGTGCTTCACAAAACTGCTCGTATTTTGAGGATGACTAAACTACATAAACTAAAGGATTTTGGATTGGTCATATGAAGAAACAATTAACAGAACTGGTGTTTTCGTTATGCACTGTCAATTAACTGTGCTCAACGGAGCAAAGAAAAACTAAAGAAATCCATTATTATTTGAAGTGAGGAGAAATTTTACTCTGGTACACCTGATGATCTGTTCGTCAGTGTTGCATGTCAGCTGTTGCGAAATACGATGCCGAAGTCATTTTTGATCAGGAAAATCATTGGCCTAAAGCAAGAGAGCAGTCAGTGT
The DNA here is from genome assembly GCA_004194415.1 of Aurelia aurita. NCBI lineage: Eukaryota > Metazoa > Cnidaria > Scyphozoa > Semaeostomeae > Ulmaridae > Aurelia > Aurelia aurita. Next base: position 1,077,445 of record REGM01000066.1, read on the forward strand.
GTTACAGGTGAACAGCGGACGTCGTTTATTCACAAAGGTATGTTTATTGCGTCTTTTGACAGCCATTTTTGTGCGATTTTGCAAGTTTATTATGATGAATTAACCAGAATTTGACTTTCCGTACCGTTCGTCATACTGTAGATCAGCTTTGAATGAATTTACTACAGCATGTTGTAATTTGCAATTGCCTTGCAAATCTCCCAACCCTACCCAACCCTTCCCCCTCGGCCTCTCTGTTTGTTTCCCACGCACGTCACACATCGTCACACTACTGGTGGAGCATAATGGCTATCGGATATCTGACAAAGTGTTGTGCAGAAGAAGCACTTGTTACTGCAAATAGAATTAGAACTGCAAAGACTTTCATCGTTGGAAAAGAGTTGGATAAATATGCTACTTTGCAACCATAGTCTGTCTCAAATTAGATGATGGGTGAAAATGCCCGCGAATAACAACAATGAAAATGTTTTGGATGAGTAATTTTGCGTTGTCGCAAATCTCACCTGACATCTAATTTGAGACGGACTTTATAAATTGGCCTCTTCTAGTAGTATAGGTAGCTGTATGCCCATCAGATAGCCAGAGGAGATAGGAGAATCGATACTTTGTGGCTACTTTTCTAAATGAAGTGAAACTTGCCTATATGTGGGCGGCCGTGCCGTGTAACGGCACAGTGGCGTGGCGGTTGCCGAGGTCAGACTGCACCGGGGAAATGATAGAAAACTCTTTCGTCGTTTAATTGAAGTTTCACTCTTGATTATCAAGGACTTTCATCGGCAATTCCTGTCGACAATTTCCATTGTGCTAGAATTTTATGATTATGTTGCACTACCTGGTCAGCGGGTTTTCTTCTGAACCATTGATGCCCACCCCAGTAAAGGATAAAGTTTTAATGTAAAGCATGCTTGCCTTAAAGACCCATTTTCAACCATGATCCTCTTTGCGACGAATGAAAACCAAGACAAAGAGAACCTAGGCCAAAAAAGACTTTTAGATAATTCGAAAGTCGACTTTGGCACCACGAGGAAAGGGCAATTTTCATGTGTCATAATCCGTTATTCCGTAGTTTGCTTAAATACACGCAGTTTTTTTTATATTAAAAGGAATCTAAGCATATAAAAGTGGCTCAAGCCACTTGCGGTCAAATTGTAGCCAATCAGATATCACTATTTCCTGTTGACATAGATCAGTTACCCAAATATGATTCGGCGCGTGTCAATGTCTTTTGTCTTTACACAGTTACTTTTATCAAAGGCTCATATATGCTTAGATTCCCTTTAAACCGCGCTTATAAGAAACAGTATTATAGCCTCTTCCAGAAAATTGAGAAGCTCTTCTATGAAAGATCAGAGGTCAAATCGAAGTTAGGATGAGCTGGAGGGTTATTTGGTATCATCTGTGGTGACCAGACTTTCTATACATTTTTAGAATCCATTTTTTGCGCTGATTACGAAAATTGATGATAGCAATAAAAATTTGGTAGCTTAATTAAGAAAAACGGGGGCTTGGTCAGGTAGAATTGTGGAACTACGAACCTCTGATAAATTATACTTTAGAGTATGATCAACCATACGATAATGTGGATATGGGCTTATAAACTTGATAAAATTCCTCAAATGGGACGGCAAACAAAATTTGAATTTCAGCTGCAAGCTAGAAATGACGGGGGTCACGTCGGGCAAAAATCATGGTAGTCTAAAAATGAAGTTTTCCTATTTTTAATGTAACGTACTATCATTCGTCTTCTTCGCTATCATCTTCACTGTCAATGACATCTAACTCATTTGTTTCTTCAACAGATACATTGTCTGTGTCGCCTAAATCCATGTTGCTACATTCAATGCTANGCTTTGTTAACATTTGAATTCACCTGTGGTGGCTATAAACTGAAAATCGCTCTTGAGGATAAATTCTACTATGTACATTTTGGTCATAAAAGAAACGGGATCATATAATTTTAGGCCCATAATCTATTTAAAGCAACTTTACTTCCGACCGGTTTTTTACATATAAGCTACCGTTTTGAGCTTGCTATCATGCATATTCTGAAAGTAGAGGAAAAGGGCTATCCAATGATGTATGATGGGTTTGTTCACCTCAGATGATACTAATTTCGAAAAAATTTGATGCTAGCTCATGGCCTGTTTTTGAACAGAAAGTGTACCACCAGCCCAAATAATACTAAAAAGTATAATTTTTGTTTATGATTTTGGTTCTTTCTTGTAAATCCCCCAAAAATCCTTTTGTTTTAAAAAATATCGTCCGCTGTTTTGAAAGAGTGACAAACAGGGAGCGCTCCCCGGTTTGATATCCCGCGGTTGCATGGAGTCAAATAACATCCATTGGAAGCTATACAAAGAAAATCTCAGTTACTGTGTAAAAGACCACATTTTATGGAAGTCAGTCTACCGCACTCGTTCTTTGTAATCGTTCGATGAAAACTGGTTAGCATGACTTGACCACTGCTTCTAGAGTTTGATAATAGGATTCGTTTGAGTTGGTCGATATTTCATGATAGCTCCAACCAAATCACTTAGTAGTCGGCCTAAATCTTTTCTTTTCCTTTCACACACCAACTATTTTGAATTAGGTTGCTTTCAGCGTTCATAGAGTAGAAATATACTGTTTTAAGTTTGTCACATTCTTTACTTTTACTTGACTGATAAAGATGTAGGCAGCTGAAGATGTTTTGTCATGCCCAGATTTTTTAAAGATTTCCCATTTAATAAATTGATTTAAGTTGATATTATAAATCCTTTTCTAGGAAACACCAATGAAGACATTGGAGACAATGAACTAATAGAACTGCAGCCAGTTGTCACATGGCCGAGATCGAGGCATGAAGCTAACGGTGGTTCGAGAAAACAGATCCAAGAAGATGCAGTCTCTATTGATCAAGTGATAAAGACAACTTCGTCTGATTTACATAATGATGAAAGCAACGCTTCTAAAAACATTATTAGTCAAGATGGAAGCGAAAAAAATTCATATGCATCAGAGAAGAGGATTAGGTATGACTCTACAATCAACAGCAGCAATGTAGTGGAATCTAATGAGAATGTTGACTGTATAAAAGAATTTTTCAATCACAAGTCTGTAGGCCGGACAGATTCCCGAACAAGAAATTTTCAAGAAAAAGCAAGTGATAATTTATGTGAAAACATTGAAGCAAGGAAGACGAAGTCGCCCCAGACAGGTGATAAGCAACTATGGCAGCAGGTGGAAGGGTTTGACAGTGCCTACAAGTGGAGAGACGAAGGTCCTAACAATAACGAGGAATTATTTCATAGTCAGGATGCAACAAACAATGCCATCGGTGACTCAAAACTGAGAAGACAAACTGTGAAACGTGAGCAGCAATTATGTCATAATTCTGATGCGAGAAATAATGATATTGGTGACTCAAAGAAGAGAAAACGTACTTCGGAACTTGAACACGACTTATGTCGCAGTCCCGAATCGAGAGGCAATAGCTCTGTTGGCGGAAGAGTTGGAAGTTATCCTTCTAGTGCACACCATTCTCCTCATCGTGAACGTGAATTGCAAGAAGATTCTCAGTTGCGATACCTGGAAGAAACTTTTAACTCAAATAAGCAGAGAACAAATGCTCAAAGTCCATTTCATGAATTGAAATATAGCCCTAGAACCATAAAAGCCGAGACAACCAACGAACGATCGCCTAAAAAACCAAGAATGCTTGATTTGCAATCAGTGCATTGGCCTAAATCACCTTCAACGCAAGATTCGAGAAGTTTGTTGCACTTTCCTGATGACAGAGGATACGATTCTTCAAACCATTTAAGATATCGTAGAAGCCCTGATCGCCATCTGATAAGTCGTAGCAGATATCTTTCAGACGAAACCCAAGACCGATTTGATGCTTACAACTCATTCGCAACGTCGGAAGAGGAATCAGTATGGCATGCCAGATATCCAAGTAGTCCTGCCCGAGGCCCGATAAGTCGTGAAAGATTTCTGTCGGATGTAGAACCGGGTGAACTATCGGGCAGGTTGAATTCTGTTTCTCCACCGAATGATGCAGAGAGTGAGCGTCATAGGAGTTCTAGGCACCCTAGACATCCCTACGAAGACCCGACCAGGCGGAGCAGATATCCATCTGATTTTATACATGATCAACTGAGACCAGACTTACACTTTCCAAACGGTTCAGACAGAGGGATTCCAATCATGCACAGACCGAGTCGTTCTCCAGGGCGAGTAAACTCACCAAGCTCCCCGGTCTCTCCGTTTAGTCCCTCAACCCCAGTACCCATGTGCTTACCCTACCCTCATTCGCCACGTGGCAGTTTCCAATACCCTTGTCGCAGTTGCTCCCTACCTGGGCCATTCTATCAACGATTTCCTTATCATTTACCACCCCCGTTTCTACCTTTACCTGCAGGTATTCCAAACTTCCCTCAAAGTTTGGGTCCGATTCCTGACAAACATGCACTGTCTAAGCAAACCGTTGACAGTCTTAGTCCACAGAAGAGTGCTGTAGACGAGAAAAACATTGAGGCAAGTGTGTCCGAGAGCCCATTACCACTATTGACTGTTCATATCCCGAAGACCGTAGAGACGAAAAGCCCACGAAAGGAAGCGAAGATGCGTACAATCAAAGAACAAATGAAAACTCAAATGCGAGACGCTGCGAAGGAGAATAACGGTAAATCCCAGTCACAGACAGATAGCTCGAAATGTCTGGAGACGCTTGAAGAAGATAAAGTATATGCGGAAGATGACACCGTGAATGTAGAAGACGAAGAAATCGAGCAACTAAAGCGAATGACAAGCAAAGGCCGTAAATTCACGTGCAAATTTTGTGGAAAAATTTACATTTCTCTCGGTGCTTTGAAAATGCATATTCGCACTCACACATTGCCTTGTAAGTGCAACATTTGCGGAAAGGCATTCAGCAGACCCTGGCTACTGCAAGGCCATATACGAACTCACACTGGAGAGAAACCTTATAAATGTCATATGTGCCAAAGAGCTTTTGCAGATCGCTCGAATCTTCGAGCTCATTTACAAACGCATTCTGATGTGAAGAAATACAGCTGCAGAACATGCCACAAAACCTTCTCTAGGATGTCACTACTTATTAAACACGAAGAAGCAGGTTGCTTGGTTTCCTAAGCATATTTACGCAATCAAAAAGAACTTGTTAGGCAGCAGGCCTGTCGTTTTGCTTCACGCCACAAATTCATTTTTATTGCAAGTACTTTTATATGTAGATAATTTCTATGCTTAGAAGTATAATTTTACAAATTAAAAATTTAGTGCAGTCGTCCCAAATCTGGTATCCTACTGTTGAAGTTTTTGTATCACTGGAAAGGAATACCATTAATTTGTAGGCGCCCGTACTTATCGGTATATGTCTAATTGTGACGGAAAAGTGCCTGAAGATTGGAAATGAAATGAAATTTCCTTTCATTAGAAAAAACCCCATTAAGATGACCGTTTTTATCAATGTTGTTGCAAAATCGATGGATATCTCTTTGCTAAATCTTGCTTTTCTAACAACTTTTATTGACTGTTCTTTCCATGAGTTTAGAAATTTTTCAAAATACCAATAGCTTTCTTCTTCTACTTACAACGGATGACAGAAAAACTCTAGGGGGTAAATATTCGGGACGACTGCACTTTAGCGGACCAGCTTTATGTCATATCTCTCAGGAACATATCTGTACTAGAAGCCATCAGATGCGAATTAGAAGTTAAGAAACTTTTACAATTTTAGCTACGAGTTGCAAGGTGTTTTTGAACATAGGATGTACTTTTTACTACGAGCCCAAATAATACTAAAAAGTGTAATTTCTGCTTATGATTTGGTTCTTTATTGTAATTCTTGGTTCAAAAAGCAGTCGTCGATGAACTTTGATAAATTGTTAAATTCAATTTTTGGAAAATTTAAGAAACTCTGCAAGAAACTTTTACTATATTACAAGAACCAGGCCCAAACTTAAGAAACCCTACTACAAAATTTAGAGCCGCGATTGAGCCGCGATTTTTATAAAAGATGAGTGTAAATTTTTGCAAGGGTATTAACATTTTGCTATGATAGTTGAATTAAATTTAAATACTTGATACTTCTTTTTGTACAGAACTGACCAAGGATAGTAATTTTCTAGCTTCTTTAGTTGTGATCTTCTGTTTTATACGTGGACATTTTTTTATACAACATGCACAATTGGGTGCAGTGTTTATATCATAAAGAATTCGATTTCTGCTGTTAAAAAATTCTGTCGTTGGTTT
>REGM01000066.1:1097675-1121885 GCA_004194415.1 Aurelia aurita
AGCATAGGTTCCAAATCTTTAAAAAGGTCGGTGTAAAATTCTGTGACCTATTTATTTGAATGGAATGGCTTAAAAGAAACTTTAGCTACTTTGTAATAATTCTACCGTTGGACTTTTCAGAAATCTTCAATATTTTCAGAATTAGAGTGCTTTTCTTCTTTTTTAAGAATTCAAGAAAAATTTCGAAAAAAACTTAAAACCATCGTAATTTCTAAACTTTATGAGAAAACATCGAATAATTTTCCAGAAAAACATAGTTTATGAACGTCTACAATATGGTATCAAGCAAAAGTCTTTCACTCATCTGGTTTGCGATTTAGAAATTTGATGACGTCACATCCTCAAATGAGTTGAAATATGAAATACGCTGTAATTTCGAAAATATTCAAGATTTCTGAAAAGTCCAACGGTAGAATTATAGCAAAGTAGCTAAAGTTTCTTTCAAGCCATTCAATTCAAAGAAATAGGTCACTGAATTTTACACCGACCTTTTTAAGCCAATTTAAAGATTTGGAACCTATGCTGTCTTCATGGTTAATTTAGCTTTTCCACTGAAGCAAAATCTATGATTCACAGAAATTATACAATTGTTGATGATACATTTTGGCAAACGCCAATTTTGATCACCCAGTATTTAAAATTTGTTCATTTTCATATTTCAGCATTTTCGAAGATGATATTCAGTCATATGTTCCTCCAACTCTAATGAGAGATGTCGAAATGCCAAGATCTCCTCCTGAACCGAAAGAACAGGCTGTTAAAGATATACCGAAAGATCAACAACAACAACAACGTAAGCTTGTTTAGACACTTACATTCCTATGACAAATTTTTCTTCTATTTCGTTTATATTTTGTCGTTTATTTCTTTTAGGTCTGCATGCGACCAATTTTTAACATCTCATTTTGTGGTATCTAAATCGACATTTTAGCTCCATGATTGACATAAATTCAGTTCACTTTTTTTCACTTTGAATTATTCAACATCCATACTCAAGTACAATTTAGCTTCTATGATACAGAAATTGGTCTAGATCAACAATGCATATATACGAATGTAAGAAATATGTGTAAGTAAATGAGACATTGTTGTAATCTTTGTAAGGGTGCTTAGTCCAGATTAGCATGGACATTTTTTCAGTACAGAAGTTGCAACGACAGCACATTCTTAGTCATTGATCAAGGACGTTGATTAAGTCATTAATCATTGATTATGTCATTGCCACGACAGTCACTGCTTAAGCATTCTTTTAAAACAGTTAAGGTTCTCCGCAAACTTGAATTCGTTCGGAAGACACTTCCATATCTGTGGTCCTAAAGATGTAAGACTTCTCGATCCAAATGTAGGGACGACTGCACTTTAGCGGACCAGTTTTATGTCATATCTCCCGGGAACGTATTTGACCAAATACCCTACTAACCCTAACTAAACCCTTCCTTACCCTAACTAACTCTAACTTACCTTAACCAAACCTAGCTTACCCTAACTACACCTAACTTACCCTAACTAACCCTAACGTACCCTATAAACTCCTTTTCCTAACCCTGACCCTAACCCTTACCCCATGACACTTAACTTGCCGATCTTGAAAACTGGTCTGCTAAAGTGCAGACTAGCCCAAATGTAGTTTGGATTCTAACGGAATATTGAAAGTTTAAGGAATTGTAACAAATAATGGAAAACCATAGGCTCACAATGTCTAAACATTTTGCTGTCTCATCCGGAATGGTTTTAAGCTAGATTCGCACTTGAAGCGTTTTTTTGGAAACTACACAAATAGGGATCTCGTTTTATGACGGGTATCCTTATCTGGGCAGACATGGGTCTCTATCTGGGCAGATTTCGGCCTTATTAAATCATGTCGCTTTTACTGGCAATTCAGCTTTAGATGTTATTCGTCTTCTTAAGAGTTTTAATATCTGCTGTTTGGAAAAGCAAAGTATCCGAAAATTGGACAAATGGACTTCCAAAGTGTTTGAGATCAAAAAAGTATTTTTTTTGCGCACTTGCTAGTTTACGGTCCCCCCCCTGATAGTATGATAGTATTGATATTTGTTGAATGAGTTGAAAATATAAGGGGGGGACTTGCTCTTCTATTTTATATGATAACAAGGGTTCCTTTTGTTAGGAAGATCTTCGCATTTCTCTCGATTCTCTTGCTGATTCGTTGTTATATTTGCAGGCATCCCTGCCTCTCGCACACCAGCTCCATATCGACGGGACTTTGAAGCAAAATTAAGAACATTCCATCGACAGATGCTTCAATCTGGTTATGGTCAAGGTCCTGGGAAGATACGGTGAGTTCTTTCATTCAAGTCAGTCCACCCACTCTACCCTCTGACTCGATGACTGACAAAACAAATGACGACTCGATGATGACTGACATGTATGTCTTACAAAACAAAAATTGAACGTAACGGCAGCTCTGGTGATTTGACTGGACCGCAATTGGCATTAACTTTTGTCTGTAGTCATCCAGATAAAATTATTTGTCCGTATTAGTAAAAATACAAAATGTACTATAAGAAATTGTTTTTTTTTAATGCTGCTTGAAGGCCAGCAATATTATTGGTGTTTAATGTGCACTAATGCTGCTTCCGCAAAGTGCTTGTTTTCTCATTAATGAAATAATTGCAACGTTTTTGCGTCTCTATAAATAGAAGTGAAGTTTGGGGTTCTTAAAGGGTCTGTTTCAACCAGCATGCTTCACACGCGTCACCTCTTTGTTGCTGCCATTTTCATGGGCCATGAAAATGGCGACAACAAAGGCCAATCAAGATATGGCACGTGCAAGGCATGCTGGTTGAAACAGACCTTTTAATATCTTATGAGTGCAAATTAAACTTTGGATAAGCTTTAAATGGCGCTAATTTCTCTTATACTCCAATGAATTCGTCTTAAATCTGAAAAAAAAAACATCAACATTAATCATATTCTTTACTTTATCCTTTTAGTATGAAAATTCGGCGAGGCCATGTTGTACCAGATGCATTCGAACAGCTAATGAAGCAAACACCACGTGCGTTACAAAGAGATCGATTATACATCAAATTTATTGGCGAAGAAGGTCTGGATTATGGAGGACCAGCTCGTGAATTCTTCTTCTTGATTTCAAGGCAGTGTTTTGATCCATATTATGGTCTTTTTGAGTATTCAGCAAGTGACACGTATACGTTGCAAGTCAGTCCAGTGGCAGCTCGATTTGTATCTAATTCGCATGCTTGGTAAGTGGAAGTGTGTGCTACCTCTAGACTTATTAATTGAGACCCTTGTTTTCTTGTGCTCTTTGACTTGAATGATAGTGCTTCGGTAAACAGAGGCTCATAATGTTACTCTGGAAAACTTGGCCCTATTTAGGCCCTTGCATTTTTAGGCCCTCGCCACAAGAACTCGCCACAAGAATTCAGCTCGCAAGTTTCGACGAATTCCATTGTGATTTAAGCTTCAATTGACAGTGTGAACTTTGCACTACTTACTTTACGACTGCTAAGTTTTCGTCATTAACTGTGTGCCGAATGGGATTTTTGCTGCATTTCGTTTCTGTGAGGTGATAGCTGAGAATGGGCCTAGGCAGTACGATCTTTTTCACTGTTTCAGCATGATTCCCTGTTGAGCAAGGTTCACCTAGGTAATCAGTCTATGCTTCCTCGTGTTATATGAACACATCTGTGATGTGTACTGGCTGACTGCAAATATCTGGTTGCTCAAACACGTCACAAGTTTTCTGCTACAATTGCTTGGGTTACTAGTTACAATTCAGCAGCGCTAAGAAAATTCTTCCCCTTCCAGTTATTTTGATTTGAAATCCCTGCGATTACTATCTTAATAGTGGGAAAGTATTTCATTCTATTTATTTTTAAACAAGTTCAAAAAGTTTCTCCCACATGATTACGTATCTTAAAGTCAATCAAGATTGTTCTTCTGGCACTATTGACAAACAAATATTACGATATCTCTAGAGTATATACTATACACATCTTAGACAACATAAAATTCGGTATGTGGTGTTGATTGTAAATTTGATAGCAACGAATTATGTTTTAATAAGTCATCCCACATCCTTGGTCACAAGAGAGTTCTGTTGCTCAAACTTGGGACTCAAACTTAGATCGAAATTGCTAGAGACCTGTTTACTTCATCAGATTTGAGGTTTGGAACGAGCACTTCAATCTTGTAAATCTTCATTATTCAAAGTCTAAACAATTGAGATCGAATTTGATTCTCCATCATTTGCCAGAAAAAATCGTTCATTCGAATCTACTTTTTTACATGGTAAAAAGGTCTATCAACTGAAATCTTTGTTTTGACCCTCGATTCTTGTTCAGAGGCATATCTCATCTGTGACTAACAGAACTGAACAATAAGCAGAACTAGATGGATTCTAAGACTGAAAAAGCAGACCACGAGTAGAAGTAATTTAAAAAATCCATCTCGTTTGAATGTTTTCAGACTTTAAGAAAAAATAATTGAATAGATCCATTCGCGTTTGAAAAAAGTTGATATACCGGGTGTCCCAAAATGATGTATCGGCTTTTGCCAAGATTTACTATCAAGAATTTTTCCGCGATTTGAATGAAGTAACAATCATTTTGTATTCCAGACCCCCGTTAATTAATTTCGAGCTTCTTTAAATGTGAAACCTGTGAAATCGTCTTTCCTGAAACGTGACTCAAATTGTATTTTTAATTTTTGGGAGTTTCTATGACTTTTAACTTGTTTTTACAGCCAAACAATTTGTTCTCTTCGTCCTATTCCAGAACTGCAGGTCGAACCACAGGGGGTCCAGGCGTATCCCCTAGCAAGTACTCTAGTTTTCGTTTCTTTGCTTCCCTGTGATCCGCATTATGAAAACAACATCTATATAATTTGAGATCGGGCTACGTCATCGTTGTGGTCGAGCTGTTGTTGTTACAGTAAGAGATAAGAACAACAGCAGCTCGTCCGCAACGATGACGTAGCCCGATCTCGAATTATACAGGTGTTGTTTTCATAATCCGGATCACAGGGAAGCAAAGAAACGAAAACTAGGGTACTCGCTAGGGGATACGCCTGGATGGACCCCCTGTGATCGAACTTTCCACCCACCCCATTTATTTCAGAAATGTTAGTGAAATAAATTTCTACATCTAAGTTAGGCTTTCTGCTACAAAATGATTGGTATTTCATTCAAATCGGTGCATAATTCAAGACTGTACGGTTCGGCAAACGCCGATACACCGATACACAGCTTCTGCTGAAAGGCAACCCTCCTTAAAAGAATGAAATATGAAATATGAAAATATGAAACATCATTTTGAGGGACACCGGGTATGTTTGAGTAAATGCTAAACGTTTTTATTTCATTCCAGGCTTCGATTTTGTGGCAGAATCATCGGTCTCTCCTTGGTCCATCAGCATCTTCTTGATGTTTTCTTCACTCGGACAATTTACAAGGCCTTACTGCGACAGTAAGAATTGTTATCATGTGTTTCATCTCATACTTTGATTTTGATTGAAACGTTAAGAAATATCTGCTCGGGGTTGGAGGGGGGGTATCTTAGTGTGTTGGTGGTACAACAGAGACTTGCTGTTTTTAAGGGTACTTTTTCAAAATCATGGAATTTATGGGTATCATTTCAGACAGTTTGCGGAATTTTGGATGGCGTGCCTGAGAAATTCTGTAAATTTACGGGAATTACAGAAATTTTTTGAATAATTTACGGAACTATGGGCCCAAATTCTCATCAAATGGACGGAATTAAGACCCTAAAACTCTGAAAAATTTGCAGAATTATGGGTACCATTTTCTCGGGCAAAATGGCACGTCTCCATCAAGTGATAGGTCAAGGTACCCTTTCCCTCCAAAAGACTGGCGTACATTGTGATTTCCAGTTTTCCAGGTAAATGACAATTTGTATTGAATTGCATAATTTCTCTGACGAGAAACTTACATATGACTGGTATGTACTCTTAGATGTGAAGGACACATCTCAGAAGTTTTTCCCCTCCTTGGAGACTGGAATCGCACAATATAGAAAAGACTTTTCGTAGATGGTTTTCGGTTAGAGGCAAAAGGCTGCAAGTCCCAGAGGAAATAGATCGTGAACAAAGCAGCAATTGAAACATTGCTGACTATTGAAAAAAAATCGTGCATTGCTATTGGTAATGCCTGCAAGAGGGAAACGCTTACCACTCTCAAAGAGAGGCAATGGGTTGCTTTCTTTTCAATCATAATTGAAATGTTCCAGCTCGGAAAAGGTCTTTTTTTTTCGAGACAGAAATTCACAAAATCTTTCATCGGTATAGCTTGTTCTTTGTCGAGCATTTTCAAGAGCAGCTTCAATCAAGATCGCCAATTACTTTACATAGATTTAAGTGACAAGATTTAACCGTATATGGCGATTTTTGCATACTTTATAATAAAAACAACGATGCTTTCGAAGTAAAAGGTGTTGTGGTGACTCTCAACCTTAAATGTATTCTTCTTTAACAGATCGTACGACCTGAGTGATTTGGAGTCTTGTGACCCTGAATTTCATCAAAGTTTATCTTGGATTCTCGAAAATGACATCACAGATGTACTCGACATGTTTTTCACCACGGATGAAAAGGTTTTTGACGAGGTACGCTGGTAATTACGTTTTTAAACACAACAATTTTTAAAGCAGTTGTTTTTAGATGAAACTATTACCTTTAAAAAGAATATAAATGAAATCACACAGTTAAATAGACTTGGTACCTGATTATGCCAAATAAGAGATTTGTTATTTTACCGGGTGAACCCGTCCGTCCCCACGTTTGAAAAAGCACCAACATTGATTACAAGGCAAATATTCAAATCCCTTTTTTGGCACGTAGATCAAGGACCAAATTATTTTCTCAGGTATAGCTTATCTTGTTGGTTGATTTAAAAATTTGCAAATTTGCCACATTTTAGGGCTGCCTGGTTTTGAAGCATGCTGCAAAAGAAAAAATGGTTATCAGATTAACTGCTTTGTATACAATAAGCTTCTAACTTGTTCATAAATGTCAGAAAGAAACACTTGCCATGGTTGGAGACTTTATTTCAGAGATTTGCAGAGTTGAAAGCTTGCGTTTTTGATAGTCATTTCCTATCAATAAACTGGGATATTCTATAAGAAAAAGGTATACCACCTGAAAGTTTTGTAGAGCACAATTCAATGCACAGTTGTATCAAAATTCTACATAATGCATGCATTTTTGCAAGACTTTTTGATAAAAAAATTTAACTACAATTTTTAGGTGACTGAGCGGGAGTTAAAGCCAGGTGGCAAGTCAATTCCAGTAACAGAAGAGAACAAGAAGGAGTACGTTGATTTGATGATAAAATGGCGAATGGAAAGAGGTGTTGGGGAGCAAATGACCCAACTTGTAAATGGATTTAATGAGGTATTTTGAATTTGGCTATTTANCTTTTTTGGCACGTAGATCAAGGACCAAATTATTTTCTCAGGTATAGCTTATCTTGTTGGTTGATTTAAAAATTTGCAAATTTGCCACATTTTAGGGCTGCCTGGTTTTGAAGCATGCTGCAAAAGAAAAAATGGTTATCAGATTAACTGCTTTGTATACAATAAGCTTCTAACTTGTTCATAAATGTCAGAAAGAAACACTTGCCATGGTTGGAGACTTTATTTCAGAGATTTGCAGAGTTGAAAGCTTGCGTTTTTAATAGTCATTTCCTATCAATAAACTGGGATATTCTATAAGAAAATGGGCATACAACCTGAAAGTTTTTGTTGAGCACACTAGAATGCACAGTTGTATTAAAATTCTACATAATGTATGCATTTGTGCAAGACTTTTTGATAAAAATGTTAATTACAATTTTTAGGTGACCGAGCGGGAGTTAAAGCCAGGTGGCAAGTCAATTCCAGTAACGGAAGAGAACAAGAAGGAGTACGTCGATTTGATGATAAAATGGCGAATGGAAAGAGGTGTTGGGGAGCAAATGACCCAACTTGTAAATGGATTTAATGAGGTATTTTGAATTTGGCTATTTAATGTATCGCGTTGATTTTTCTCTCAAAGATAAAAATGAAATAAAACAAAATGCGAGACTAAAGTTGGTAAATAAAAGATTTAGTAAACCATCTCCCTCATAGCGGAAAATAACACATGTGTATCGAGTTTCCACTTCTAATTTTCCCGCAGTTTTCTGTTAAAGTTCTTAATGAGCCTAGTTACCAAGCCAAAGCTATGAGCAGGTCTCATTAAAAATATCCTGCGCCTGCGAGAAAATGGTTGGGAAAAATGCGCCCGCAGTCAGAGCACTCTTGAGTATGTAGGCCCGCTATCTAATTATTTGATAGAGGCACAATAAAAATAAAGTAAATAAACGTTTTAGTTTTCCCGTTTTCATAACACAAAATCCTGATACATCAAATCGTGTGCTTCGAACATTCCAGAACTTCACAGTTTTAGTGTTCTTTCTCTCGCTTGATAGCGTGCTTTGTCACGTGACGACTTCATTCACAATTACACAACGTTTGCGACGGAGGTAACGTCCCTACATACATCAATATAGCTAAAAAGTTCTTACCCCTCAAAAGTACAGTAAAGATGCCTGCAATTATTGTGGAATGATATGTTGTGCCTGTGAGCGGCGCTCGCGCACATTAATGTGGCCTGGCTATGAGCACTGCTGGAAGCTGTCAAAGAAAGTCTTTCCTGCCTCAAAGTCACTAGGACTGTGGTTCAAATTGATGGTGGAAGATTCGAGTATAATTGCTAAGATGTAGCTGTTGGTTTTATCGTCACTAATTTGTCTCTATTGCATCACTGAGTTAATGGTGTATTTCATAATTACTGTAATAACCACGCAACGTGAAAATTATCAATGACACATGATGCGTCTTTAACTAGGAAACGAACTCTACATAAAAGGAAAGCAGTTGCTGTAATTTGTTCCAGTTTAGTTAAACAAAAGCGTTGATTGGAAAACTACGGTAGAAGGAACTTGCGCTTCTTCTAATTTTCACTTCCAAATAGACAATAACGCTAACGATGGCAGCTCCAAAGACCCCCTAACGACATAAAATTTTGGTCTGCCGTTTCGACTAGCTAGCTTGAATTCGAATTGACCTTGAATTCGAATGCAACATGGTTCGAAAGGAACCTTTCCAAAGCAGAAAAGTAAGTTTTGATTCGAATTGAAGTTTTAATTAAAGATTCGCGTTCGAATTACAACATTGTCCTGTTTGTTTACATTGATTACTTGTTCCAAACTTTACCACAGCTAGCTATTCGAAATGGCAGACCAAAATTTTCATGTCGTTAAGTGGTCGTCATGAGGCTTTTTACCAGCATGCTTTGCGCGGCTGCCATCTTTATCGTTATCGTCTATTGCATTTTGTCTCATCATGCAGGGGTGATGATATTCTGGAACCATAACCTCCAATATGTGAATAATGAAATAGTCTTGTCAATGTACATTCAATTAAGCCGCTACCTCCAACCTTCAAGGGAAATGAAACTATTTTGGCGACTTTTCGAGATAACTGCAGCTTTACCCGTACTTAAGGTTACGGTAAACTTTTGTAGCTCAAGATTGGGTTTTCTATCCCCAAAAGCCAAACTGTTAGCGGAATCTAGTTAAATTATACATCATTCGATGCGTAAGAATGTAGGGATTCTAACCATAACTGGCAAAGATTGTAAAATGATATTTTCCAGGCAAATTTATTGCTTGAAAGAGTGTACCACCTTCAAAACTATTTTATACCCTTGCGTTTAGCGTAACAAAATCTAACTTATGTCAACAGGAAGTGCAGATCTTAAGCTACTAAATGTGTCTCAGATTCTTGAAATTCCTCCTTCCCTTGAAAATTCACGCTGTCATAAATTTGCAAATAACTTCTCTGCCCTCCCACAGTTGTATTTGGCTATAAAAGGCGGACCAGAGGACATACCAAGATTCCGAGATATTTGCTTGCCTGAAGCCTGCTCTGGCAGTGTGCAAAATGTGGAGCCATTCGATTGGTTCCTTGGCTACAAAATAGCTTTTTCGTACCTGTACCTAATAGATTTGTAAATCCTGAAAAAAGTTACTGATGCCACTTCAAATGTGAACATCAAGGTCAAAGAAGCCACAATGTAATTCGGGTCAAGCAAGTAGGGCTTAAAAGCAATTTATGCATTTAAACAAAGGAATCAATGCACACAATGTGGCACACGACCGGCTTAATAGGTCAAAAAGCTGGGATTATCATTGAAACCATGCAGAAAAACTTTGTGTGAGAAGTTGTAGTATCCATTCTTTAATCAAGAATGCTGCTTTTTCAGCATTTCTGTTACTTCCAAAGATGGTATCTTTGTGTTTCCCAAAATTTGGCCTTCTGAGATTTGAAGAAATCTGAAAATTGGCTTTTTCGGCCTGCAAACGATTACCGTAACCTTAAGCTAATCGAGGAAAATTATTAAATGTTTTGAGACAGCGAGAGTTCGAGATACACCAAGTTTGATGTATCGAGGTTCAACTGTAGGTTTCTTGCTGTATAGCAAATAGCCTATTGAGCATTAAAAAATTGTCATTATTCCACTTTCTTTCAGGTTCTTGATCTGACTATGATATCGATATTTGATGCCCGAGAACTAGAATTGGTAATTGCCGGAACTGCAGATATTGATGTTAAAGATTGGCGGGCAAATACTGATTATCGATCAGGTATGTTATTAGCAGTATAGGCATTTCATTCATTCATTTTATATTCTTTAAGCACTATACATATATTTAGCACTATACATTACATATATAAAGCACTATACATTATACTATACATATATACTATACATTAAGCACTATACACTATACTATACATATACTTTAAGCACTATACATTATATTCTTTAAGCACTATACTTTATATTTAGCACTATACATTACACATATAAAGCAATATACATTATACTATACATATATACTATACATTAAGCACTATACACTATACTATACATATACTTTAAGCACTATACATTATATTCTTTAAGTACTATACTTTATATTCTTTATATTCTTTATATTCTTTAAGCAGCTAAGGCTGCTTTTCAGGGGGCCGTGACAAAAATTTACAATTTACAATTTAATTCATGTAAAACTAAAAATACATAAGCTAATTACAAAACTAAAATATAGAAATTAATACCTTGTAGTCATACTTTAAAGTAGACGTTTAAAAGCATGTAAAGAGGGCGCTAGCTTAACCTCGGGTTCAAGGCTGTTCCAAAGATGCGCACCACGATATGAGAATGATTTCTGCCCATCAGTCGTTTTCAAAAGAGGGACGCATAAGTCATTCTCAGAATTTCTTAACTTGATAGTGTCCCGTGAAGAGTTTTTTGAAAAGATATTTGAAAGATACGTTGGTGCAATACCATTTAGGGATTTTTAAACGATCGTCGCTGTCTCTCGTTTGATAATTTCAGCTATAGTTGGCCACTTTAGCTATAGTTGGCCACTTGTGTCAGGGCATCAGCAGGTGCATCATAGCTGCTATTTGTCACAATGCTGGCAGCGCGATTGTGTAGCTTTTGTAGTGTAAGTGCAGGCACACAATCTTGAACAAAAGAAATTCTGGCCGAGTGAACAATGCCAACAACAAAGGAAACCCAGATTGTGGCTGTTTCCGTTTTATAATTGTAATTGAACAAACGATTATGTAACACCAGGAGCAAACGCAGTTTGATGATCAACTTTATTATGAATATTGCGACGATGACCGTAGGTTTTTCAGAAAAAAGACACTTCCATTATTATATTGGTATGATGACAATTCCAGTATTAATAAGACATTTCCAGTAATTTAATTAAATTCAACGTAAACGGTAAGAGGTGCTGAGATGATGCTTGTGTGTATGTAGCAATCGTTTTAAATGAAATGAAAATAAATTGTAAGACTAAGCCATATTTAATAACAGACGATTGTTTTAGTGAATGCAAAGTGTGAATTGAAAGCTAATCCAAGTCCTCGTTATTCTTCTAAATCTTGGATACTCCTTAGCCACCGTGAGCAAGTATGCGCTCAAGTATTAGGAACAAGTTTGTGAAAAAAGTTTGGACAATCTTAATTTTCCTTCCATACATTTATATTTCTGTGAATTGTGGTAAGAACGATAAGAAATCGACTGCAATCCACGTTTCCTTTTGTACTTGCCATTGTTCTCTTGGCCAGAATTTCTTTGTTCAAGATTGTGTGCCTATGCTGTTATTAGCAGTATCGCTGTTATTTTTAGCGATCAAGTTGCGTTTACAGATGCGTCAAACGCAGTGGGATGAGGATCGCAATTCAGTTGCAATACATATTGCGCATAGTTATTTGCAAATTATAAGGAAATCAGAGCGTATGTTGTGTAGCTAGGCGACGTATTAGCATTTGTATTTTTCTTTTAATTTATTGTAATATGTTTCTCACTGCCCCCTAATAATCAGTCTTCATCGGCTGATGGGTCTACCGTGTTGAAAGAATCCGTGTTGAAAGAATTGAAATGAAAATAGAAAAGATGAATGAACAAATGTTCATGAGTATATTACAGAGTGCATAAGGTATAACCCAAAATGTATGGGCTTGGCACAATAGTAGTTGTATGTACTGAGGATGCTTAGAACTTTCCTGATCCTGAATCGTTTACACGGCAATTGTTGAAAGAGATCATTACCCGATCCGGATCACGATCCAGTTTACACGGCAATTGTTAAAAGAGATAATTACCCGATCCGGATCGCAATCCAGTTTACACGGCAATTGTTGAAAGAGATAATTACCCGATCCGGATCGCAATCCAACTCTGAAGTGAGCTTGAATTTAACATATACATAAAATTCTGTGTTAAATAAAATAAAATGCCAAGATTTAAAAACACTAAACGTATCGGGCATAACCCTTCATCAGTAGTCGTTGAATTTAACATGATTATGATTGAGTGTTAACACTGCGCATGTTGTTGGGATTGGGATCATGATCCTCATGGCGATCCTCTTGTTTTTGCTCCATATTTACGGGGTATTCAGAGCGTTTGTTCCGAAATTACGAACAACTTTCTAATAAAGGTCTAACAGTGATCGTCGAATATATTTCGGCAACCTTTCTGCCTTACAGCAATTGAATTAGCATATGTTTTGTCTTCAAAGAATGGATACGACACATTTCTATTTTGAATTCTTGTTGAATGTACCTGAGCTACGTAGGCCAACATTGCTTGCTAACACTTTGTAGTTGCACTGTGATTTCCTTGCTTGTCACGTTCACCACCACTGATAGAATAGCGACGAAACTCGAAAACAGCACAACAAAGAAAATTTGCTAGCAAAATCCAGAAAACAGACAAGCAAGGAAGTTTAATTGCTGTAAAACTATCCGTGCTTGTCAATGCTGGCTTGTAGCACCTGGTCTTAGAAATTCAAATGTTAGTCAAGTGAATTGTTTAAAAATGGTAAGATTAGGCTTTCTACCCTCTTAAACCATCGTGCCTGTATTGTGAACCATTTTGTTTTTCTTCAGGTTACCATGATAAACATCCTGTAATCCAATGGTTCTGGAAAGCTGTCGATTCTGTAAATAATGAACAAAGGCTTCGACTTCTCCAGGTAAATATTATTGATACAAAGCTCTATAGTATTTTATGTGTTGGACTGAGACCCTTACTTAAACTTCCTTTTATTGAATTGAATTGAATTGAATTGAATTGTTGATAAAATTTTGTTTCAAACAATTGTTTCTTGAAAGTAAATGCATAACCTTAAAAATATGTAATCATTAAAGAACCAAATTGTGGTCTGTCCAAAATCTGGCTTAAAGGAATTACAACTGGTCATAAATAGATTTTTGTCGCCTAGCCTTGATTCAACTAGATCTGCAAAATATACACACCCCTTATCCGTAGTTGCAATGAGTAACTTCGATAACTCCGACGATAGTAGCTGGTCTATTTATAGAAGTTCACCAGACAGTGACAGAAAGTAAAGTAAAAAGAAATATACCTGTAAGTCGTAGTGCAATAGAAGGCTCATCCAAGTGTTCTGAACTTACAGGAAGTCCAAGAATTAGATGGGATTACAGGAAATGTATATGGCGCGAAGTGTAACTCCGCGGGAAGTGGCGTTGTTTTGGCATGCAGTAATAGGCCGAAAATTTAAGACAAGGCTCCCTTTTGACACATCTTTGATAAAGAAAAATTTAAAAATGAAAATGTATTAGAAAATACAATTTAAGATAAATAGCTACAAAAATGCAATAGAAAGTCAGATTTACAGGTTATTTACACTTTTTCTCTGCTATCCAACCTACGCCACGAAAGGTCTACATAATCTACAATTGCATTCCTCTCGTTTCCAGATTTTGATTCCCATTTTTAAAATAGAGAGGGTATCTGATTGTTTTATCTCAGTGAGAATTGCCTGCCATAATCTACACCCAAGAAACGATATCGTCCTTTAGCCATCGCACGTAGTACGCGCTTGTGACAATAATAGATTATGGCAGCTTCTTAACCCATAAGGACTGTGGCTGTCGACAAAGATCTCCTTCATGAAACTAGGATTAAGCTCCCATTTGCATACGGTATGCATACAGTTGAACTCTGCTATGTCGAACTCTCAAGAGAAATGAAAATTTATCGAGATAGCAAGGTTTGTTTCATTCTCAGTCTAGCAGTAGAAAACATGTCAAGATATCGGCTGACTCAAACTTCAGTCCTTGTCTTAGGCCTTGACTTAATTGATCGGTTGGGTGGTTGTGTGTGTGTGATTTTGCGGGCGGGTGGTGCATTCGTCCTGATTCACCCGTTAGTTTTTATCTTTATCCATGTAATGGCCGCGAGTTGGTCATAGTCTATTGCTCCTTGTAGTGTTTGCAAAGTAGTTTGTAGGTAGCATAATTAGTAATTCGTCTTGTAAAAGTTTTTAATGGAATATTAAAAATACGTATCAAGGAAGAAGGAGTAGTAGCTAAAATGAGTTTCACTCATTTCGAGACCCCTGTCACAATTTACTGTTTGAACATGGGTAGTTAGACACCGCAGTTGTACTTACATTGCCTTCATGATAAGAGTGATTCTGTTTCCTATCGTTGTGTCAGCCGCCATTTTGAAAGTTCTGTTGTTAAGGAGGTTCTATATAGATACATTTTTTCCACCGCAGAAGCATATTAGTTGCGGCGCTCCTCCATAAAAGCATACATGCAGTGTCTAACCACCCATGGTTTGAATGTTTAAACAAGCTTGTATAATGCAAAATTAATTCAAGCAATGGAACTGGACAGGAGAAAATTTGATTATAAGAAATGTTTCAAATCCAGCTTTTGTTTTTCTGACGAGAAAACAATTTTCAGAGTTTTTCTGACGAGAAAGAATTTTTTTCTTCAAAATAACGAGTTCTACGAGATACATTGAAGCAAAAAATTTCGGACGCTAATATTTTGGGGCATTTTACACGTCCGAAAATCTTAATGTCCGAAAGTAAATATTTTTATTTGTTTGAAAATGTAATGTCTTGCACACGAATGGTTTTGAATTGAAAAGAAATGTGCTGAGAGATTTATTAGTGAAAAACATTATAGTTTCTGTAATTAAATCCATCTTAGCAATCATTCTCATCATCCCCAACAATAATTATTGCATGGAAATTTTTAACCAGGAACCCTTTGAAAATTTAAAATAAAGCACGATCTATAGCTGTAGGACATTTTTAGCATAAAAAGAGGAAAATAAACTGTAAATAGATCGATGTTTGTAGTGGTCCGAAATTTCTGTAAAAGCATCCGAAATTCCGTGATAGAACGTCCGAAAATTGTTTGCCCAAAAATACTTTGTCCGAAATTTATTCATCCGAAATTGTTTGTGTTTAATGTAACCGTGTTCGAGATAACCGGTCGTTTTTCCATACAGGGGCCTACACAAAAACGAGGGACAATGAGAATTTGTTCGAGGTAGTGAATTGTTCAAAATAACCAGTATTCGAGTGACGGGGGTTCAACTGTAGTCCGGCGTTAGTGTAATCCGGCGTTAGTATAATACCAATTTTGAACAAAGCTTCAGAACATAATCAAATTTGGTGATTTTTCAAAAACTTTCAGTTTTTATTGGGTATGTCATGTGTATATAATTTTAAAAGAAAGTATTTTCTTGCTCCTCTTAGTTTGTAACTGGCACATCCAGCATACCGTTTGAAGGATTCTCTGCATTGCGTGGAAGCACAGGGCCAAGGAAGTTCACCATCGATTGCTGGGGTGATCCAAAAATGTTGCCGCGGTAAGAAACTTTTAACATTTATTTTTGCCAGTTGAGCCAAAAGGTTTCGACGTTAAAATGGATAACCCTTTCCTGTGTTTTGTTGATGTTTTGCTTCAGCTGCCTGCTATGAAACATCCAGATTAAAGGGCAGTATTGAAACTGTATAAGTTGTTTGTACGTGTGGTTATAATTCTTTAAATATATACGAAGATATTGACAATAGATAAAATCTATAACCTTGAATATTACGATTAGACTTTTCGGGTATAACCCTTCATAAGTAATAAAGAACTTTAACTCGAACGACTTTATCGTACTTTTCTTCGTTATTACTGATAAAGGGTGTAGCTGATCTTGTTTTGAAATTAATGGTTTTGATGGTTTAAAATTAGCAAATTTAGCTCTTTTTAGGGCTGCCTGGTTTTAAAGCATACTACAAAAAGCACTGATGATTACCAGATTAATTTCTGTTTGTTATGTTAAGCTTCTAGTTTGGTCATAAATATCAGAAAGAACCGCAGACTATCATTGTGGACTTGAAGGATAATGAAAATCTCAAAATAATGGCTCTTATGCAAGATGTACGATATTTCTTAGATTATAGCTCAGAATAACGTTTTCAACCTGTCATTTTATACCCCTTAAGAAACGAAAACAATCCTTTTATCGTCTTTAAATATATTTGGATCATTGACAAAAGAGATCAAAAATAAAATTTGATGATTGGTTTGATAATCGAGTTTTGGCGATTTTTGAAACGGGAGTACTTTTTTGGGACACCCGGTACCTTAGTGATGGAGGCTATACAATTCTCGAGCGCGGACTATATAGCTGCAAGAGTCAATCAGTGAGTTTGGCGAGATACGAGATGTGCCATTTTTTGGGTCTGTTTTTCAGGCAAAAAATAGATTTTAGGGTGCCATTATAGGGTGCCATTAAGATCACAACTGGCCATAAATTTTGGGGTAACGTTTTGGAAAGATCATACATTTTTGGGTATCATCGATAAACATAATTTTTACGGTACTTAATTTTGATCTCAGATATTAATTTTGGTATCAATTTGTAATATGAATTAAATTTTAGGGTATGCGTTTTATATTTCCTATAAATTTTGGGGTATGGTTTTTGGAAAATTTATATATTTTAGGGTGTGATTTCAGATGTCAAAATGGCATACTCCGTCATCTGCCTATTGAAGTGACCCCCCCCCCCCCCGGGAAGGCAAAATGCAAAAGAAAAAAGGAGATGCCTGAGCTAAGGGGTTAATGGAAATGTAAAGCACCTCTCAATATGTGTAGTTATAGAAAGGTGTGCAATTTAAAACAATACCTTTACTTCCACAAAGCTTAATCTAATGCAGGGACATTTTTTTAAATCTGGAAACTTTGAATGAAACTTTAATCGTTTTTTTTTCTTCCATAGCGCGCACACTTGCTTCAATCGGCTGGATTTGCCACCCTACCGAAATTTCGAAGACCTTCATGAAAAGCTTCTGTATGCGGTGGAAGAGACCAGTACATTTGGGATAGAATAATGATAGGTGGTTTTCCATTTACTTCTGAACATGGAAAGTACCACGTGATCCTGGAAACTTTTGAAAAAGCACCAAAATTGTATTATGTTACCGATCTTCAAAATGTCTTTTGTGGATTTGTATCAAGGACCAGAAAGATTTCAGAGATTTGTGTTATTTTAAAAATTTTAGAGATTTGTGTTGTGCCACCAGAAAGAGACGACAACAAATTTTGAGCAATAGTATTTTGGCAAAATATCTTTTTAGCAAAAAAATATCAATCTTGCGATTTCATATGAAAGTTCTGGTTCTACACGATATAGAAGCTTTTATCGTGTTAAAAACTCAGTCTGTAGTCAAATTTCGGTGATTTTTCAAAAGGTTCATTTTTATGGTCATCCGGTAATTAGCGTTATTCAATCGATTAGAGAGATCTGTAGTTTTATACAACTGTGTATTTTGATTAGGACCAAGAAGAAATAACGGGCTGTTTAAGGTTGTTATGGAATCTCTTTATTTTTAGTAGATAGCGTCACTGATTTTTAGACACAGGCAGTTGAGGTTATTTCTCCCGACATTTCAGGAATGGTTTTTTGATGTATCTATAATTCATTCGATTTCTTCCAACACAACCTGAACTGCATGTTTCAAATTAGACTGATTACCTAAGTCCCTTGTATTCCTGCGGTAAACCTTGCTCAACAGGTTTGGTGTCTGTTGACCGAAGCGATATCGTTAAGTCAAAGAGCACAGGGAAACAATGGACTCAGGTAATCAGTTAGTTTCAAATACAATTTATAAAATATTAGGTGAGTAAGAATGATGCGTTTGTCAGGTTATATCTGGCAAGAAAACCTCGTCAGTTTTGAGTTAAAGGCACTCTCCTTCGCAGAGGCTGTATTACCGGAGGACGGATAGGATATAGGACGGATGATATGATTACAGCCTCTGTGAAGGAGAGTGAGTTAAGGCGCACACGGATAGATCTCATGATTGAAGTTGACATATTTTCCCGTTCTTTTTCTTACGCTTGTATAGTGGGCCTAGCTACTTAGCCAAAGCTACGAGCAGTGCAGAAAATTGTCGAGGATTGCCTTGTCTGCCTTACAGAAACTTTATTGTGGCTTAGTTCGATTGTAGAATATTCGAAAACAGTTTTTATGAAGGCTGGTGATGTTTTGACTCTGTTGTTACGTCTTGTCCACTGCCATCTTGATCTTTTGCTTTGGTTTCCTGTTCCTAATTGAATTGAATTTCCACGCAAGATGTAAATTCGGATTTGCATGTGGCCCATCCTTGTGCGCCTTTAAAGCCTTGCTGGCTACAAGAAATAGACTTATTACGTTGAATCCTAGTAATCACTACCACGCACCCACCCTACTCGCTCATACTAGTATGAGCGAGTAGGGTGGGTGGGTGCTAGCGATTACTAGGACTCAACGTAATAAGTTTATACAAGAAAGGCTTTCGCTATGGAAGTACGGTTGGTGGGAATCGGAAATCTGTTTTACGGTCAATCAAAATAAGAAAACATTCTTTGAAGAAATATATTCATCGTGCGAATAATGAGGCTGAACAAAGTACACAGGCTATCCTCCCAAGCGGATTGTTGTACATCTATAGATGAATAACAGCCCTTTCGTTATTAACTTATATATGGAAATTCATTTCACTAAAATCGGTCATATCGTTCTGTAGTTTTATTGGTGATGTTGCTTGCTTTTGGAAGAGCTTGAAAAGGGACTAAACAGTTACAACCAAAGTGTACAAGTCTTCAGATTTATGCATCAAAATCTTCCGAAAAGCTAAGAAAAGCCATGCAAATGCGAGGGGTACATTTGTATCATTTCTTTTCCACTGTAGAGGCTGTTTATGCTCGTTGTCACTGTTCATAAGCGAAAATTTGAGAAGACTTTGTCAATATTTCTAGTCCTTTATCCAGTGTTCAAAAACAAAAGTATGTTCAAAAATTTTGGACGGTTAAAGCGCGAACAAAATTTGTCCAAAACTTTTTGTCTGAATTGCCGTTGAAAACGTCTGAACATTTTGTTTGCTATGATCTCTGTTTATGATACTTCGATTTGAAGCATTCATTACTGATCTTTGATTAAAATGATGTTGATTCTATTTCAAACAAAAGTTTTGATCAACGAGCAATAAAAAAAAGAAATTTTTCCGATATTTCAAAAAGTCTCCGAAACTATTTTGTCTGAAGATTTTCGGTCCGAAAAATTTGGACTTCAATCTCAGGTCTCAGACAAAACATTTTCATGAATTCGCATGTATCGTGAGAACAATATGACCGATTTTGACCAACTAAATTTTAGTATCAACGTTGACACATAAGCTACACATACAATGGCCATCAGTTTGAAGTGATATGCTGAATGGTCAGAAAACTATAAGCTCGCAAACGTTTAAACTTTCTCTGACTCACTTGGTGGCATGCCTTAAATTCGGATACATTAACATCCAAATGTTTTGGACGGAAAAGTTACGGCAAGAAATGATGTTGTCATCCCGTCTCAGTGTGGCGAGATATCCCGTCAACCCGGGATGATTTTCTCCTTGTAAACAGAAACAGGCTGGATAGCCCGCTTTGCCAGGATGAAATTGACGTCAGTGATCAATCTTTTGTTACGGTAACTGATGAAACCGAATCTCTTCCCCACAGTGAGTTCGCTGCTCTACCTCTCGGCTTCGTGATTAGCATATCACTCGACTTCGTGATTAGCGTATGACGTAATGAGTCACTCTGGGAACGAGGTTGGACGAAACGTAATAAGCGTGGATAATTTTTATCCTGTCCCGTCTCTGTTTCTCATCCAAACACAAACTGGAAAAACATCCCGGCTAGACGAGATATCCCGGCTTGGCGGGATCATGTAAACAGGCCCTAATAACTTCTCTAATTATGACGTTTCACGGTGCACGAGCCTTACTTGGGCAGCGGCAATAAAAACACTCCGAGTTTGAATTCAGCTTGATCTAGGCCAGAATTGCCCCAAGACTATTTCATGAAGTCCGCCGTCTGACCAATCCCTCTCCCACAGTTCCCAGATTCGCAATTCCACCATTCCGTGACATCAGACTTGACGAAATATAGACTTTGGAAAGTCTATACCTAGGCAGATACGAACCTTGTTTTGGCAGTGGCAATACTTGACAACCCTTCCAGTGAGAAATCGGCTCTAAGTTGATTTAGGACTAAATAAGCCGCTGCCTTCCTTATCTTTCTGCTGTGCCAGTTTATTTAGGAAGATTGTATAAAATCCCGTTTTCCATATCTGACATTTGATGATGAAACTGTAGTTTAGTTTATTTCGCTTCAGAATATTTTTATCTTTCGTTGCGAACAATATTTGCTTTGTAAAATTTTCTTGGTACCGTGTGATTGCATGAAACATAATTTAAGTCATTGCGCATTAATAGCAATTGTCACCGATCGTGTTGTTTATATTGTGAATTTTTATGTCAACATTTACACACTTAGAATTGAGCATTTTAAAGTTTTTAGTTCGTTCTTGTCTGGGTTGGAGGAGTCGAAGGGGGTATATCACGGATCATAGAACTGCGGAACATGCGGAACAAATAAAGAAATCTTGCGGAGGAGAGTAGTACAGCACTCCATAAAATTCTCGTGCGCATTTGATCAAATTCCTTTGATGAAATTAGTTCCACATTTAAACTCAACAGAACGAATACGAAAATTCTCCCTCGTAACCAGTGGCGGGCTGGCCCACCGGGATACCGGGAAATTTCCCAGTGGGCCCTTGTCAAGACAATAGTCACTTTCTGTCGATATGATATAAAATAATTCTTTATATACGAAACTACCCTTCAGCTACAATAATCAGATATAATAAATACATAGAGCAGATATGAAATAAAAATCAAATAATTTATTAGTTAGCCTAAGATGATGTTCTTCCAGGGGGTCGTGTTTTAGACGTACGTTTTCAGTTAGCTCTTCAAGTACTCCTTTAGTTCTTTTTTAAAGCGACTAATAGTCGGGAGCTCTCTAATATCAATTGGAATATCGTTCCAAACTTTTAGAGCAGAATAGTAATAACTCTTTTTCGCATGTTCTGCATTTAGTCTGGGAATCTGAAGATCTCTACAGTGCCTTGTTGCATAGTTTGACTGCGAGGATCTTTGATGAAACTTATCCCATAGCCTTTCCGGGCTTAGTTTGTTCATAATCTTATGTGTCATAACTGATCTATCGAATCGAATAAGATTTTCAAAGCTCAGCCAGTCACATGACCTGTTATCATTGACTCTGGCGCTTTCTATTATCGACCGGGCCCTGTCCGGTGTTCTTCATCATCATCATGGTAATCATTAATTTATTTAAAGTAGGCTTATGAACGAATATTGTAGCAAAATTACAGCTAATTTAGGCCTACTATAAGTCTTTGGAGGGTATCAGATGCTTGCTGGGGGCTAATAACTAGAAAATTCTGCAATGGTAATGCCACCTTAACAAATTTCAAGCCAACCTACTTAGAATATGGCTAAAATTGTCAGCTCGCTTCGCTCGCACTTTAAACGTATGCATTCTTGGTTTCTCTCAGCAACTAATGGGTGGGCGAAAATGAATCCAAGATTTGCGTGAAATTTATAGCGATTTATAGGGCTCACAGAACAGCATAAAATAAACCTACTGGAGGATAAAATCAGTTCATAGGGGTAACATCAGTACAGTGGAGGGCTAGAATTCATTGAGTACAGTGGAGGCTATTCAGTACGGTGGGAGATAACATCGGTACAGTGGAGGCTGTTCAGTACGGTGGCGGGTTAGCATCAGTAGAGTGGAGGGATAGCACGATGAGTGTGGGGGTACAACATTGAGTACAGTGGAGGCTCAATGGTAGCGCGCTTGACTACCAACCTAAGGGTTGGTGGTTCGAGTCCCCGCCCTGTCGAACCTGCTACGTAGAGTGAGGAGAGTCGCCAACTCTCTGTAATTCCAGGCTAAAGGAATCGCGAGGTGTGGTCACATCGAGAGGAAGGACCAGGACATTGCTCGATATGCTTAGCTTCTCAGTGTCCTAAAACTACCTTCGGATGCTAGGTAGCAATATAGAAAGAAAAAAAAAGTTTTGGTGGGGGGGATAACATCAGTACAGTGGAGGCTATTCAGCAGGGCATCTTTTAACATACAAAGTGATGGGGAAATTCCCAACCAGCCCCTTCAATATCCCCACCAGGCATGCCCATAATGGCCCATTTTCCCCACCAGTGAGGTGCCCTTTCCAGTAAAAACATTTCTTCAGAATAATCATGAATATAGATTGAAGACAGGTTTGATAGAAGACTCGATAGAACAAGAAAATCACAATCAACTTTTGTTATCAGATTTGTCACCTCATGTTACAGTTTCTGTTGATGTAAACTTGGTATTAGATGATTTTGTGCTTGCAGAATTCATCATTGTGAGTGAGTCCTAAGCAGATGACGTCTGCTTAAATACCGGGTGTCCCAAAAAAAAGTATACAGATTTGGTCAACCCTAACGATCAGAATTTAGCATGAATCAATCCGAAATCATTTTTAAAACATTACTCGGTAGTTAACTTGAACATAGATACCTTGTTTGTTGAGATTGGTGCTTTGAGAGTAGAGATATAAATCTTCAAAGGACAAATTTGCCTCCACCTCCCAACCAGAGCTTTGGCGTTTTGGCCTAGGCAATATCCACAATTTGTTCCACTTAAAATGAATAAAGTTTACTTCGGAGCTCCCTTAATGATAAGCGTCACGTAAAATTTATTTTGTGAAACGCATTTGTTGCGAAGTTTTTAATTTTTCTCCTCCTGGTTCAAATTTGTCCATGCCTATTGCTGACTTATTCGCTGTGCTTTAAGCATTTACTTATGCTAAAACGCCAAAGCTCTGGTTTGGAGGTGCAGGCAAATTGGTCCTTTGAAGATTAATATATCTACTCTCAAAGCACCAATGTCGACAAACAAGGTATCTATGTTCAAATTAACTATCGACTAATGTTTTAAAAATGATTTCGAATTGATTCATGATAAATTCTGATCGTTAGGGTTAACCAAATCTGTATACTTTGGGACACCCGGTAGATGGCTACAGCAACAGACACTGATTCTACGATATTGCGTGAATGAAATTCTCTACTTTCTTCGAGATCAAACCAAGATGTGCCTCTCATGCAGTAACGATAACGGTGTACCTATATTTTCTACCACCGTTATTCTTACAACGTGAGTAAGATTTTAAGCCAACGAATGAAAATTCTCTACTTTTTCGAGATCAAACCAAGATGTGCCTCTCATGCAGTAACGATAACTGTGTACCTATATTTTCTACCACCGTTATTCTTACAACCTGAATAAGATTTTAAGCCAACGAAAATTCACAGCTTTTCCGAGATCAAAGAGATGTGCCTCTCATGCAGTAACGATAACGGTGTACCTATATTTTGGTACCACCGTTATTCTT
>REGM01000066.1:1123676-1141488 GCA_004194415.1 Aurelia aurita
GTAAACACAAATCGTCAGAAATAAAAAAATTTGCTCACATTGAGATTTGAACTCCAGCCGTCAGATCTGAAGTTCCAACGCCTTAACCACTACACCAGCTAGCCTTGCTAACGTCGAGGTAAAAAGGATAATGGCTGTTTATGGTTGCTTGCATTCAAGTATGGAATATCAATACCACCTCTAATTGACTCATTGTTGCTGAAAACAGTAATGACGTCAATGTTAACATTGACGGGCTTTCTCGGAATCTGATTGCAAGAACATACAGAGTTGAGGGCAATAGGACACCTTGTACGCCTAAAAAGTAACCCCATAGATTTTCCGTCGTACCTAAGGAACAATGGAAGAGAGTTTGAATGCTGCCTTTTCAGATATGTACTTTGATTTTAGCTAGAAACTAACTCCCCCATACTTTTTCATTGACATTTTTTACAGCTTTTGAAGGTTTAAATAACGTCCTCAAAGAAAATTTTCAAGACTTGTCAAGTCAGGTTATGAACTTTTTCTTGAAGGTTTCATTTTTTATAAAAGTTCTTCTTGTTTTTAGAAGCAATTGTAGTTTTTGAAAGCTGAAAAACGTTGTTATGTAATGAGATTTTCTAAAAATGATATATCTCCTACGACCTTCTTTGTCTGACACTTAAACGTTATGTTTGGTCCGTGAGTCCCCCCAGAGGGTCCTTTGATTGAGAACGCTGTCGAAAGTGGATATAAAAAAAATGGAGGTTTTTGAAAACGCACTAGATCAATGTGAACGCACAAAAACGGAGGTTTCTGAAAACGCTGCAATATTCAACAACGAGCTTCGCTGAAACAGAGCCCAGAGGGAGCCCAGAGCAATGTGAAAGCACAAAAACGGATTTTTCGGCAGTTTTCGTTGAACCTGGCCGTAGCCTCGTGTTGAAAACAAGTTGAAAAGGCATCCGTGCTGTTGCTGTTGTGTATGCCAGAATATTTAATAAATTTTGACTTGACAGAGATATAGATTACGAAATTGAACCTAGAAGACTTCATTTCATCTCGTAACCATGCCGTGGCGGCAGTTTGCCAGGTATATATATCACAATTGATGCTAGAATAATGATCCTCTCACAAGCAAATGTTGTGTGTGTCTATCTTAGACTTAGAAAGTATCTAGAACCAGATGGATCTCATATCGCAGCTGCATCAATGTTTTATTTAGGCCATTTTTATCTATTCATCCAGATGGCATGACGTCACAGTTGAGCAGCGTTGAAATCTTCAAAAATTTCTATATGTTTCTTTTTCTATAGGAAATTTGCAAAAATTGCATAAAATTGCTCTCATCTTCTGACTTCTCCCTCATGATATCGTGAGAAGGGACAAAAGGAGAGGGAGGTAGCGATTTATCAGTGAAAAAATTCATCATGATGTCTCGTCGGCTTTCTAAAGCTGCATCATTCATTATAAAAGGGTCAACCCTCCAGTCTGCGGACATTGTCGCTCAACTGGTAATTATCACCACTCAGAAATCACATACAAACCTACGACTCATATAACGAAAGTAGTTTTAAGACAAGTGCTATCAGAATATCCAGTGGCGGCCATGACCTCCAGTCTGCGGACATGTTATAAATTCACTGCAATATATAATAGGCCAAAAGCGCATTCTTCAGAATCTTTCCAACAATATAACCATTGTTATCTTATTACCATTGCTCTCTAATTAAACTTAAATTGATGAAGCAAGTTGATCATAACATCATGTAAAAATTTTGCCTAAGTTACCGCATCTCCACAGGGCATCAAAGCGCATAGGAAACAAACAGAAAAAAAGTTGTCTGCAAACTGGTGATGAGGCGTGTCAGTAATGGGGTGACGTGACCTTTAAGCCCTTGAATCCTGAATACGAGGCAGAATCATCAGTGCTCCCAAGGGAATTTGAAAACAAAGCATGGTCAAAGCATTGGAGCGTGAAGAAAGTCTCAACGGAACATTTTGCTTTGATTCAACACACAAAGTTTGACTTCACAGATTTGTTGACAGATCCTAGCAATGGAAGAGATTTTTGGCTGTCAAGTTTCAGTTTGCTCAGAAGATGATCAGCTTTGCCCGATAAAATTGTTGATAGAAATTTTCTATTGAGAATAAAAGCAAGGTTTAAATAACCAGGAAAATGAGTGGATTTATGGCCTTTTTATTGATAAGAATTGTTGCTTGTTGTCCGCACACTGGAGGTGTCCACAGACTGGGAGGTTGACCCTATGTTACTGAGAGAATTATTAAATTTTTAAACTGGGAAGCTTTTTATGAGACACCGTGCATATCATTTTATGTTTCTTTTCCTACAAGTTTGCAATTTGTAGCTTGCTCCTTTGATTTCTGTTGCTCTTCCTTTCCCTATTATCATAACCAAATGGCCGTCGCAAACAAGGAAACCTTGTTACGAAAACATACATACATAATACCGGGTGTCCCAAAAAAAAGTTCCGGCGTTTGACTGAATGCAGAGAAAAAAGTTCTGAACCTGGCAATTTCTATTCATTCTAGTTACATGCTAGGCATTTCAACTTACAGTTTGGCATATCGTGGGAAGAAATTAGTTATCTGAAAATGGAGTTATGAGCTATAATATTCCATGTTCATGTTGAAGGCCAAACCAGAGACGTTTGTTTTGTATGCCTTCCTGCATCATCGCGGTGAAGTGGGACTCCCCCGATGAGCAGCACTAAAATTGGTCTAAAATTTGTTTATCTTGACGACCAGCAAGAGTCCCGTTCACTGAGGATATTTAAAGTAAGGCCTGAAGAATTGAATCCAAACTGTTTGCTGCTGCTATTATTTTATTATGCCAACTGGGAATTTCATTTGCAGAAATGATTTATCTTTACTGTTTCACAAAGTAGAACAAACTTCTTTTCTTAAAGTAAAAAATAGTTTTATTGTTTGTTAGACCTGTTATATTACGCAATAGTGCACTTTCCCGTGTTTCTCCATTTAGCAACGCATTTAGCCTACTGTAGTTTCCATGTGGTCAAGCAATTTGTGCACTCTCACCGTCAGAAATATTACAATAGGAATAGACCTTACACTAGCAAAGCACACAATTGGTATTTGTTCTCTTGAGACCTATTAGATTCGATTCTTCAGATTTTACTTTGAATATGCTCATTGAGCTGAACTCTTGCTCGTCGTTAAGGTGAACGAATTTCAACCCAATTTTAGCGATGCTCATTTGGGGAGTCCCCCTTCCCCTCAATGATGCAGGAAGGCGTACAAGACTCTCTGGTTTGGCCTTCAACATGATCACGAAATTTTATAGCTCATAACTCCATTTGCAGATAACTAATTTCTTCTCACGATATGCCAAACTGTAAGTTGAAATGCCTAGCATGTAACTAGAATAAATAGAAATTGCCAGATTCAGTACTGTTTTCTTTGCGTTTAGTCAAACGTCGGAACTTTTTTTTGGGACACCCCGTATACATACATATCATTTTTGATAAGGCAGATCTATTTGTGCCAACCAAGATTGGTTGGTGTGGACCTGCCATTTAAGAAAAAATGAAATATAAATATTTTACAATAGTCTGTGATAAAATTTGCCCATTAAAAACATCCCTTTTAAAAATATCTAAAATCTTTGTCTCCAACAGTTATATTACATGATCCTTTGTGAAACTGTATATTGTTTCTAACTGAGATTGAGCCGTCTTTAGTCTTGACTTGAATGCATCATAACGTGGGGCTTCTTTGACCTCAGTTGGAAGAGCATTCCAAACGATTGGGCCTCTGAACCTGACACTCTGTCTACCAAATTCTGTGTTGGGTCTTGGAGTATCTTTTGCATGTTGACATCTCAGGTTGTAACGTTTCTTTCATTTGCTTCAATTGTTTCCAGACTGTTTTTTGTTTCAGTGTCAATGCAACAAGTGTTGCAGGACGCAAATTTTTCGTATGGAAGCAGCAAATGTTTTTGAAATGCTTCCAGGTTGCAAAATTTGGGTCCCCAACAATTTTCCTTGTTTACGGGCCCTGGCAAAAAAGTTCTCTTCCAGGGCAGTTTAGTGCATGCTCAGTTTAAAGAGTGCATGCATCAGCCTTGCATCCTACATGAACTGTTTCCCAGCTTGCGCGCCCTTGTAGAAAATCAGAATGTTCTTCATCTCTCCGTTTGCTCACCCGAGCATATTGCAAGCAACATTGAGCATCAATGCTTCCGCAACAATGTTTCCTTGTTTGGGCCGGCCTTAAGGATTACTGTAGGGTTGTTATGGCCTAAACTGTCACACACAGGCAGATAAAGTGTGGGAACAGGGGAACGCCGTTCCCGGGAAATATTTGGCAAGCCATTTAGGCCACAGGAAATTTTTTTTTAAAGGCTAAATTTTTATGCTGCCATCAAAACAAAAGAACCTATCATAATTTCTATTGAGAAAATAAAATTGAATTGCTGAAGTAACTTTATTTAAGCAAAATCTTTGTGGGCTGGACAACAGGCTAGACAGAGAGGCCTGTATTTAGAATTTGGAAAAGATTGGTTATTGCAAGTAATAGCATTCGTCCAGGTCAACCTATCATCGAGACTGTTGAAAGCCGAACAACAGTCAGATTTTCAGACAAAAGTAATATTTTTCAATGCGATTGAGTAATATCCTAAAATCTAAGGCAAGTCTTGCATACCCTAGTTTGACAATTGACATCTGCTATGGAGCTCTAAAATAGACAATAACGCTAAAGATGCCAACCACACAAAGCATGCTGGTAAAAAGCTTCCTGACGACCACCTAACAACATACAAATTTTGGTCTGCCGTTTCGACTAGCTGTTCACTGACAGCTAAAAGTTTCCTATTGGAAACATTTGTGGCACTTGACAATACCGGGCGCACCAAAAAAGGCCATGCGTTTGAAAAATTGTTGTACTTAGAATATGTACCGCATGGATTTGAATGAATCCCATTCCGCTTGATGGCAGAAAAACTGAAGTATTTTTGTGATTTTGCACATGTTTTTATGAGCAAGGAAAACATATATATACAGTATACTGTATTATATATATTTGGTAAATTTGACTTTCGAAAAATTCATTGTTTGCGAAATGGCTGAAAAAGAGCCACAATCAAATGATAAGGAGTTTCTCACACAAAACAATACAAAGGTACATTTATTCTCCAAATATATTTTCTCATGAACTAAATGCAATTTTTCTCTCTCTGTTGTAATAGGATGCTGGCAAATCAAAACCAACTGGTTGATATGGTAAGGAATCTGAGCAAATGAATTTTTTGTCTGCATACAGTACAGGCCTTGTGCAACATAAAATATACTAACTAGGAAAAATCATTTCATTATTAGCTGTATATATAGAGAAATGAGGTTTTGACAAAAGTTGGTTGCAAAAACCACTGCAATGAAATTACTAATCATCAAAAATAACCCACCAATGCATTTTGATTTATTTAATAATTTTTGTGCAAATAACAGTTTTCCCAATTTCTATTGGCAACTCTGGTGGGATTTTTAAATTCATCTTTCGTAATTTTAAAGAATTGAGTGTAATTTTAAAGAATTGAGTGTAATTTTTTATAGGATACCATAATATAGTATCGTGTAACACAATATCGTGGTAAAAATGGAAATTTTCCTAATTTTGACATGTTTGATCATTATTTTTCAATGCCTCGCATTCTTTACAGTACCTTATTAGTAGTCGTCATTTTTACAAAAAAGATGCGAGTAGAGGTGGAATAATGCAGTGAAAGGTTCGGAAGAAAAAGTTTTTGTGTTAGACACTTTCTTCGGTCAAGTTGTACTTTTGATGATTAGTGATTTTGTTGTAGTAGTTTTTGCGACCATCTTTTTTCAGAACCTCCTTTCTCTATAACTACAGCTGTGCCGTATAAATGTCATCAAAATCTTGCATTCGGAAAGTTTTCAGAACCTTTTACCTTGGGGTTGCTTTTTTTGGCTCACCCGATATATTGCTGGAATAATTAAATAAAGCCAACAAAGTCAATTATTTAGCCAAACCAAATACCACGATAACCAATTTTCGGGAAATTCTCTGTTCAAGGATCAAAATCATGCATTTTGAATGATATACTAAGCAAATCCCAAAAGCCTCAGTCAGGCAGTGGAGTTGGGGTTTTTCGAATTGATTTTAGTTTTCGGTGTATGTTTTTTCAAACAGTTGATATATTTTTCAATCAGGCGGCACAAATAGTAATATTCAGTGCAATAAACTTCATATTATTTCTCACTATTTTTTTGTAGTTTAATGTATAAACAAAGAACCAAACTCAATCTGAAAACGTGAGACAGGCTGATTGAAAAAAAGTCAAGATAACAAAGATATTCTTAAAAATTCTTGTGAGAATTTTTTAATCAAGAATCCATGTTTAAAATTCTACATTTCATTTTCTCAAGAATTGTTATTGGAATTTGAGAATTCTTGAAAGGTCTTGTGAATTTTTGTGATGTTAATGTGCAGAAGGCCTAGTGTGTTTTTGTGTGTGTATGTAACTGTTTTCATTTGACCCATGTACAATATGAAATTTATTTACCTGCAGTTAGCAAACACGCCAGTCATAAGAAGGCTGGCACAGATGACACATTATGCCTACAGGAGAGCCACTCATATTGGTATGTCAATTTTGGTGATTGTATGTATATGATTGAGAATTTCAAATATAATATAAGATCCAATTTGCTATCTGAGCAAATTGATATGTTGTCATTTACTTTATTTTGAATTTTGATGTTTTATGAAATACACATGGGAGGTGCTGATCTTGATTTAAAAGAAAATGAAGTAATATAGAGGATTCTCAAGGAATCATCTATTTAGTTTTACAGTATCTGGGGAATTTTTTTATGCTACTATACAGACAGAATGAAATGATATGGCATGGAATCTTGTTTTCATAAAGCGGCACCTGCCTGCAAAATACTAGTGCAGATTGAAAACGGTTTCTGAAAGCATGCAGTGCAGTTCTTTCGTAACTTAACACAATTTTCGTATGACTTCCTTCCAGTTCGTAAGGTTTTGACGATTTTTCTCGAATTCGGAGATGAATGCAAACGGATTCGTAAGAAGCCTTATGAATTTGATAGAACGCGTCTGAACTCATAAGAATGGTTATGAAATCGAACGAGTCCGTCAGCATGCTAGCGACTACGAATCTAGGAAATCTAGTGCAGGTCCAGTTGCTTGAAAGGCTGCTTGTGCAGATAGGACAATTAAGTAGCATTGAGAAGGAAAATAAACTCGTATTGGCACCTTTTCTGTATAGTACTCGCTACTACCTGCATGAACAGAGAATGGTCGATAAGTTAAGCGAAGGATCCCAAAGCTGTGCCTATTGTAGACTTTTCCTACACCGAAACTTAGTACAGAAGACACACGTAAACGGCATTTTAGGTCACCGAAAAAGAAGTTTTTAGAAAACGCTCTATGTGTGCGGACGGAGATTTTGTGGAAAACGGAGAGAAATGATGCGTTTTCGAAAATACCCGGATACTTGTGGATGTGGAATGAAATGTCAAATGCGGTACTGTAAAGAGCAAAACGAAAGTTCAAAACTTGTTTAGTTTGTTGGGCGTTTCATTCCTTGAAGGGAGCAAACAGGGGCTTTGAGAGCCAGTCTGAGCAAGCCCCGGAGTGAATCACATCTCAGTGGCTTGTATCTCGGTTCTAGGCAAGTACTGTATCCATATGCTGTATCTCGTATCAAAGAGGCAACACATTTTAAGTGCCGTATTAAAGCTGCTGACCCCCATACCCATTTGAAGCTGCTGGGAACCAAATTTGGTCTTCTGATGTCTGGCTACAATAGCTACAAGATTAATTCAAATTTTGAAATGTTAGAACCCCTCCGCTTACTGGGTCTAGAGGGAAAGGCAAGAAGACATTTAGTTTCAATGTTGGTTGGTAGCTGTGGGCTGAGTTACTCTTTTTTTCTGATTCTCAGGACAACAGAAAATGCAAGAATTTGTGACAAACGAGCAACAGAAAAGACAGACAACTTACAGGGAGCCTGCCACTGGGACAGTCTCTGGATTTGTAGTTCGATTTTTTAGAAATATTCAAGCAGAATTTGAAAAATCGAATAAACTAAAACCCAAGTAGAAACTTTTAGTGAAACTGTAAGTCAATTTAAATTGGTTGGTAATTAGCAAAAATTGCAGGTGCTTGACTTGGCACAACAAGTATGCTTTTGTAAATATGTCTTTGTATTTTAACTGTAAACTGTACAGGGTGACCCAAAAATAGATGAAATTTGTTGACAAGTCGTTGAAATTTGATTACATTACTGATCTTGAAAATGTCATTATGTTCATTTGTGTCAAGGACCAAATTGATTATAGACATATTGCAAAGTGTTGAAATGACTTTGAATCTGTGGTAATTTGTGCTGTTATAAGCCACCTGGTTTTGAAGCATATTACGAAATCGCGAGAAATGATTATCAAACTGAATTTTTATCTCGCAACACAAATTAAATTGATTGCCCATGTCCTTGGCGAAGTTTTTGTATTATGTAAAACTCGAAACTTCATATGAAATGGCAATAAATAGCTTTTTGGCTAAAATACAATATTTTGTAAAAATACTTTGCTCAAAAACCTGTTTTTTCGTGCCGTTATTTCGTCTTATTTCTCCCAAAGCAATAAATAAAATTCACCTATTAAATTTATTTGTTCCTTGATACAAATATACACAAACAAATTTATAGATTGGCAAATAGTCAAATGCTAGTTATTTTTCAAACAGTTTCACCTTTTATTTATTGGGTCACCCGGTAGTTGCAATTTTCTTTCTGCAATATAATGTAAATTTCACACTAATATGTGTAGAAACATGTTTGTTTAGTTGTTTGTAACTAAAAAATGAGATCATGAAATACATTTCCTTACAAATATTTCTATCGTTGGTTAGGACAATTTTCAGATAAATAACAGTACGCTAAAGGCTGGTTCCCACTGAACTATCATCGCTTTCTTCGTCGCAGTTTCAAATGCGATGAAAGTTCATCGCGCAGTGGGAGCGACATGGCGATGAAAGTTTTATGCTCATCTTTATAAAATTAAAGCGATGAGGAAGGCGATGAATATCAAGACCTTCTTTGTATTCATTGCCTTGAGCCATCGCGTACCTATTGTTTGATTTAATCGTCAAGGGAATGCCGCTTAGAAATAACTAAGATACTTTGTTAAAGTTGTGATGGACTTTATTTTCATAACAATGAGCGTAAAAGTTTCATATCGCCATGTCTTTCCCACTGTGCGATGAAGTTTCAGGGGAATTACTTAAAGGAGGAGCCTTTCAATAGGTAAACTAATCGAGGAGAGACCCCCGCCCCCTATCCTAATGTAATAGTGTGGTTAGTACCCTGGGGCACGGGTCCTCTACCATTTTGTAACAGGGATCGAAGTTTGGTTATTTCGGATCGATGTGCGGTTTAACGTGCGCAGACACGGAGACAGCAAATGTTGTTGTTGTGTGACGAGATCATTATACTGACTAAAAAATTTACATGCTACGTGAACTTAACTACATAGCGGAATTGACTATACACATTAGAATACAATAGAAAGAGATGACATGATAACGAGGTTACATAAGTGAAAGCGAGGCTTTAGGAGCATACTTGTAGTCCTGCTACACTAAAATGTTATTGAATGAATTTGGATAAATTGAATAATCTGAGAAACAGACACGTTTGCATTTCATGTATTAGTTGTAAAATTGTGTAAGATATCAAGATAGCTCAGACTAATTGACCTTGTTCAATAAGTAAATTTTCAGTATTGTTTTTAAAGATATTTTTGATGGGGCATTACGGATGTCTGCAGGCAGTGTATTCCAGAGTTTGGCACCAAGATGACGCACCGATTTTAGACCATAGTGAAGGTTGTTTTTTTATTCGAGTATAAATCTCCTCGACTGGCCTGTGTAGTGGAATATTGATGAACAGATGAACTGAATAAGAAGAAGTTATGAAAGCAAGCAGGTGACGTTTTGTTGACTGAGTCAAAAATAAAGAAACGTGTGGGCGACGAGGCAAACGCGATGAGAAAAGCGATGAACATTTGTGCGACAAAGCCTCAACGCCTGCGATCAATGTTCATCGTGCANAACATATTGCTTCCTGTCTGAAAGATATGATTTAATTGACTATACACATTAGAATACAATAGAAAGAGATGACATGATAGCGAGGTTACATAAGTGAAAGCGAGGCTTTAGGAGCATACTTGTAGTCCTGCTACACTAAAATGTTATTGAATGAATTTGGATAAATTGAATAATCTGAGAAACAGACACGTTTGCATTTCATGTATTAGTTGTAAAATTGTGTAAGATATCAAGATAGCTCAGACTAATTGACCTTGTTCAATAAGTAAATTTTCAGTATTGTTTTTAAAGATATTTTGATGGGGCATTACGGATGTCTGCAGGCAGTGTATTCCAGAGTTTGGCACCAAGACAACGCACCGATTTTAGACCATAGTGAAGGTTGTTTTTTTATTCGAGTATAAATCTCCTCGACTGGCCTGTCTAGTGGAATATTGATGAACAGATGAACTGAATAAGAAGAAGTTATGAAAGCAAGCAGGTGACGTTTTGTTGACTGAGGCAAAAATAAAGAAACGTGTGGGCGACGAGGCAAACGCGATGAGAAAAGCGATGAACATTTGTGCGACAAAGCCTCAACGCCTGCGATCAATGTTCATCGTGCACTTCACACTTTCAAAAACTGATTTTTGACAATCATCGAATTTGCGGTTTTTGCAGAAAATCATTCTACAACCATTGTTGGAGAATCTATCTGAGAAAAGATTTTTGGAGAATAATTTTTTTTCGACGCTATACCAAAATTACTTGGCACGCACTGGTCACTAATTTTATCTTTGGCATCGGAATATTTGTTGTTGCTATGGGTGGGTTTGGGGTGTTTTGAACCCCTAGAAGTCCCAATTCCCATTATTTATTCCTGAGAGTTTCCCTGTTGTTCTAAAATAGCATCTGGACGCCCTGTGGTAGCCTCCTTCTGGCAAAGAGGCAAAAATTGCGATCACAAATTTTTAAGATGAGTTGTGAGTTTGTGTTTTTTCTATCTCTGCGACTGCTTGCGACTAGCCAACGCAAGGAGTCGCAAGGAGTCATAAACAAATTTTTAGCCGGTTTCCATATGATCGCAGTTCGCAGAGAGTCACAACCAAACTTGATCACTTTTATTGCGACTCTATGCGACTCCTTGCGATTATATGGAAACCAGGCTTTAGACTGTTCACAGGATACCGGCATGATTTGAAAACGGCATAAAATTGTTACGGAATAGGCCTCCCGTTCACACCAAAAATTGTACTGTTTTGCCAGCACAATTTGAAAACGGAACTCTTCGGGCACGATTTGAAAACGGCGCAGGAACCAGGGGGCTGGGAGGGCTGCAGCCCCCCTCAACGTTGGAAAAATTTACCATAATCAGCCTTTTTCGGGCAAAAATCCACCCTAAGTCGGGCAAAAAATTCGGTAAACAATATACTTTTTATCGGGCAGCGCCCCCAGATTTTATCTTCCCGTACCCTTATGGAAAACGGTGTCGTGTGAACACTGGAAAAGGATGAAAACGGAACATTTGTCAACGTTTTCGAAACGAAGCTCATTGATTCTTTAGGCCTAGGTAAATTCCTTTCTTGTCGAAGTTCAGGCTTTTTGCCGAAGAGACTGCAAAGAAATTGGCACCGTCGAATATTCTATTGTTTTCAAATTGTGCCGGTATCATCTGAACACTTGTTGAAATTTTGGTACCGTCACATTTTTTGCCG
The DNA here is from genome assembly GCA_004194415.1 of Aurelia aurita. Taxonomy (NCBI): domain Eukaryota; kingdom Metazoa; phylum Cnidaria; class Scyphozoa; order Semaeostomeae; family Ulmaridae; genus Aurelia; species Aurelia aurita. The sequence continues at coordinate 1,135,472 of REGM01000066.1, forward strand.
TTTTCAAATTGTGCCGGCATCGTGTGAACGTAATTTTAAAACATATTTATTTCTAAATTTACCTAAGAAGTAACGTCAGGGNCAACATGGTCGCTTTGCGCAAGGCACGGGTCATAAATGGTTTATCATTTGCCCGGACATACTTTTTCTTAATTGGAGCATGTTTGTCAAGAACTCTATCAAAGGCAGTTTCAAATGAATTGTAATTCAAATCCGAAGGTTCTATTTTTCCTAACTCCTCTCGAAGATCATTCCTGAAAACATTCTCATTATAGTTTTTGTAATTTCTATAGTTAATTACCGTTGGTCCATGTTTGGGAAAAGTAGTTTTAAGGATAGTAACAACCATTTTATGGAAATCAGTCAGGCTAGTTCAACCGTAGTAGTTTGTTGCACGCTCCTGTTTCGGTTTGTCAGTACAAGATCTATACATCTTGGTGTATGGGATTTATAGCAAGTTGGCTCTATTTTATCTTCCCGTACCCTTATGGAAAACGGTATCGTGTGAACACTGGAAAAGGATGAAAACGGAACATTTGTCAACGATATCGAAACGAAGCTCATTGATTCTTTAGGCCTAGGTAAATTCCTTTCTTGTCGAAGTTCAGGCTTTTTGCCGAAGAGACTGCAAAGAAATTGGCACCGTCGAATATTCTATTGTTTTCAAATTGTGCCGGTATCATCTGAACACTTGTTGAAATTTTGGTACCGTCACATTTTTTGCCGTTTTCAAATTGTGCCGGCATCGTGTGAACGTAATTTTAAAACATATTTATTTCTAAATTTACCTAAGAAGTAACGTCAGGGGTTTAAATCTTGTATTAATTCGGAAATTCATTTGCCTCTAATAAGCACCCCGTTGGGGGGGGGGGCACATACACGAAGTTCACGGGGATCAAGCCAAAGAGCGCACGCCTAATTATATCGTAACATTAAAACTAAATAAATGCTCCCGGCGCTGAGAGTTAAGAGTTATTTACATGAAAATATTTTACGTAAGCAAATAGTTCCCATGTAGTCAGCGCTGTGTTCTTCATGTACTGTATTTCCCCATCAGTGGCCAATATGTGGTATGGGAGGGGCATGTCATAATAAGAAGGCCAGCTGGAAAGAATTGTAATAAGTCCGTGATAAACCAAATCATTTAAGTTCGTAATTAGCAACTTGCTTCCTCATCTGCACAGAATTAAATCGATGAAAATCAGCTACTTCGCAATCGTAAAATTTATTGCTCGTTTTTCAAAAGGATTTGCTATTTATTACGAGACACAAGGTTTCACACAATCTGCGAATAGGATTCGAATATTTACAGTAATAATGCATTGTTTGTACATAATCGGGTATCTTGCTTGCCTGTTTGTTTACTTTCATAGATCTTATTGCTTCAATGTGGACACAGAGGATCCAGTAATCTTTAACCCTGGTAAACGTGGTTATTATTTTGGTTATTCTTTGGCGTTGCATAAATACAAGAACAAGAATTGGTAAGTCTGTTTCAGTATTTTGCGAATACTTCTCCATTTTTTCACGACCATTTTAGTTGCACTTTGTACGATAAAGGTATAATTGCTTAGAATGCTTCAGTGAACATTTCGCTCACCGGCACGGCCGGTATAAATAAAGTATATTACTTTTCAAATGCTGGTATAAAGATTTTCTCATACATCTACCTCATGTTTTGTAGGTTAGGATATCATTCTCAAGTGACATTTTTCAGTGGCTACTGAGCCAGAATATTGCTTGAATTTGTATTACAGCCATACGTATTTCTTATGAGAATCTCTTTATTGAAGAAGCTCATTCTCTCTAGAAAATTAAGAAACTTCAGTACTGCGTCAAAATTATTTGAGAAACTTTTTATCTTAGTCAAACAAATCCATAACATATTTTTAGTTTATTTTTACTTGTTTCTTGTATCGTATTACTCGAAAGGTACTAGAGTTCTAGATAGTGGCAAGGCTTAGTGAAATGTTTACGAGGGCACGGCACAGGATGAAAAACAGTAAGACTAAGAAGTTGAAGAAACTCCTAAGAAACCCTTAAGAAGGTCTGAGTACTGAAATGATGAGAATTTTAAGAAACTTTCAGTACTGGGTCAAATTCTTAGTATCTTATAAAAANCAAATGTAGTCTGTTTTTCAGAATCTTGATGATTCATCTCTAAAATCATGAAAATATAAAAAAATCCGCCGATTCTCCAACATTTCTATAGTCATTATTCAAGCTTAAACTTGAGATATTTCAAAAACCATGAACGGAATAGTTGTAAACCATGACTGTTCAGAAAGTATGAGTTATCTGTGATAAGGTGCAAAATGATTCAATACTATTCCGTTCATATATTTGAAATAAAGGTGATTTACATTTTTCCAATAGATATCATAAGTCATGTCATTTGGTCCCAGACCCCTTCAAAATTAGCAAAACAATACAATTATTTGTATTTCTGAATTCGCCTTAAAATTACGCTTAAAACGAGCTATGAACCAGCTTCTAATTTTCTTAAAATATATTTGATATTCAGATTTGTATGCAAAATTCTCAAATATGGTAAATTTGGATTAATTTGGTCCCAGTCCCACCATTTTCTCTTAACCTTTTCTGTCTCTAAATCCATCATAAAATATTCCCCAAGCAAGCTACGTAGAAATTTTGATTGGTTTTTTTTCCACAAAATATCATGAAAATCAGCATTCTGGACCCATTGTGTGGTTTGGAGGTGAAGCCAAATTTGAAATTTCAGAATTAAAGGGACCTTTGCAACCGGCATGCTTTGTGAATACATCCTTTTGTGGTCTCTTTGTTGTCGCCATTTTCATGGTCCGCGAAAATGGCCGCCAACAAAGAGATGGCACCTGCAAGGTATGCTGGTTGCAAAGGCCCCTTTAATATTTTAACTTCTCAAGCACAAATATCAACCAGCAAGGTATTAGAGCTTAACAATTATTGCGAATTGATTGGAGCTAAATTCGCATCGTTGGCCCTGATCAAATCCGTTACCTTTTTGGGACACCCTGTAGTCTAATAATTGTCATGAAATTTCAATTTTTCTTACCTTTTGGGGTCCCTTTAGGCTTTTTATTAATTCGAAAAATGATAAGCATGACTTCATAATTAAAAGAGCACACGGAGCGAGGCTAGTGAAGGAAACTGCATTCGTACCACCTTAAGTACTATAAGTTTTTAATTTGCAATGCAATTCAGATGAATTTTCCAAATTTACTTTACAACTCCATTGCGCAAAATTTGGCCGTATCTGTTTCTGTCTTTTACCGAGCGCTTTTCTCTGTGGTGTTCCAAATAGAACACGATGACGTTGAAGAATTATCTGGTCCTAGTATGTTGGTTTGTATGCCATTTAAAGGAATTAAGTCTATGATAAACAGATGCGTATGATCTAAATAGAAATCTGCTTCAGATTTTGTTATAAGTGACCTTCCAACATCATAATATTTTCTTGAATTGAATGTTGTTATTTAATTTTGTTCTACCTGGTGAGTCAGAACAAATTTGGGGCGTTTAACAAGCTATCTTTTGAAGAAAAAAAATCGAATTGGGTTTGTCGAAGATTTTTTATGCAGAGGGAAGATTAAATTATAGTCTGTCTCAAATTAGATGTCACGTGAAAATGTCCGCGAATTAAAACAATTTAAGTGTTTTGCATGATTAATTTTGCGTTGTCGCAAATCTCACGTGACATCTAATTTGAGACAGCCTTTAGTCATAGAAATCTAGTTTGTTAAAATCGGTCATTTCTTTCCATATTTATTTGCAATTTTGTGATACAGCTATTTTGGTCAAAATCTATCATTTTTATAAAAACCTTCTGCTTTCTAACAATGACAATTAAACGAGTAGTCCCCACGGGATACCAAATAAATAACAATAGCTCTTTCATTTTGTGCTCTAACATAATGTGTGCCTTGTTTCAATTAGATGTCACGTGAAAATGTCCGCGAATTAAAACAATTGAAGTGTTTTGCATGATTAATTTTACAGTATCGCGAATCTCACGTGACATCTAATTTGAGACAGACTTTAGTTATAGAAATCTAGTTTGTTAAAAGCGGTCCAACGGTAGAATTATAGCAAAGTAGCTAAAGTTTCTTTCAAGCCATTCAATTAAAAGAAATAGGTAAATGAATTTTACACCGACCTTTTTAAAGATTTGGAACCTATGCTGCAAGGATTGACTGTATACGAAGGAAAAAAACGAATGATAGCTTCCATGATCTTCCTCTGATTATTTCAAAACCCACATCACGATTTACTGTGTTTCTACCATGTTAGATTCTACATCACGATTTTCAAAAGTTTCTTCCATGTTAAATTTCACAAGAAAAAGAACTGAACAGGAAAGTTTCGATGATAAGAAACGTTTCAAATTCAGCTTTTTTAGAGAGGGCAGGGATCTTTCTGACGGGAAAGAAAATTTGTTCGAAATAACTGTACTTTATTTTTCGTTGTTTGAAAAATCGTCTTTATGACACGATTTAAAGAGTTACAAGAGAGAACTGAAGCTGTTGTGGCGTAGGGGTGTAGTCCTCTCTGACTTTGCAGCCGGAAAAGTCAGGCGAACGGGATTCGAGCCCACTTCGAGCCCCACCATTTGAGCGTCATCACAAGGGGTCGCGGACTCGATTAGGTCTTCTCTACTTCTGTGAACCCAGCGCTTGGCGCCAATAAACGCAACTCCACATTCACCTTCACTTTAGCTGAAACCGATGTTTTTTTAAATTCCTGTACATTCAAATCGATGTCGAAAAGTGAATCGAAGTTTTAGCCATGTTTAGATATCCTCCACGCTGTGAAAAGTCTTTTTACTGCACTGGAGAGCGTCTTTTCATGAGTTCGAATCAGGGAGATTAAGTAAATAAGATTACTTAATCTCCCTGGTTTTAATGATACATCATCTTCAAAAACGCTTTAACCACTTATTAGTGGCATTTCGTGGTAAGCAATCATACGACTTTTAATGAGGATAGTACATCGAGTATCAACATAATATGCAGACCATAATCAGGCATCACGGGAATTCCCCAAGTTGTATCAGAATTGTTGTCAGTTGCGAACTAGAAATTCAGAGATTCGTAGGAATCTGCTTTAAATAATGCATTATCCACAAATGTTCTACCTCTCATCAGTGGCATCTCGTGATGTGATTAGTAGTCACGTAGATTTTTAATAAGGATATTTCATTAAGTATCAGCATAATATGCAGACAAAAGAAATTACTACCATCATTAAGCAACCTGCTTGCCTAAAACTTGATGCCACATAATTTGCTCATTTGATTTGAAGTTTAAATTCGATTGGCAAGGTAGCGGCAAACTTAACTATGTTATTTTCTTCTCTTTCTCAAACTTCTGCAAAAACATTTTCTTCCACACGTCGTTTACCGATTGCATCCTTTCATTTCCATAAATGGCGCATGCGAATTTTTCCAGACCTCTCTTGAGTTCTTCAGCTACTTGAAGAGTGGTCCCCAAATCTGCAAACAGATTTGCACATTCTGTCGTCTTGGTCGTTACTCTCCAAAAAGCTATTTTCCTTTTTCTAAAAAGGCTGGAAACATAATCATTTCCAGAAAAGGCATGCAAACCAATGAGCACTCTTCTCTTGTCGATGTCTAGGGTTGAAGAAGTTATATCTAATGATTAAGACCTGTTCCATTGTCAATCAAAATTTGGACTCCTGCAAAATGATCGGCAACAAAGAGGGCTAGAATAACGATGTCCCCAAAAGGTGATCTGACCATCATCACAGAATCCCCAGTTGCTACGTTTGCTGCCTGAACTAATCTATCAGCTTTGTGTCAGCTTCTTCATGGTTGCTTTCTAATCTTCAACAACAACAACTTCATTTTCTGACACCTAAGTACAGTGGTATTCATTGGAGAAGAAGATGGTCTTTCCTCGTAGCTTGCTTTCGTCTTCTTCTATCGCTCTTTGGATGAGATCAAATAGCATCGCCTTATTTTCTCCATTTCGAGTGAAATTGCAGTATTTTAGGGGACC
>REGM01000066.1:1143892-1160226 GCA_004194415.1 Aurelia aurita
TGCTCTGCGGTCCCTGTTTTTCATAGGCAGTTAAGTTTCAAATTTAGTTTTTGTTGCCTAGAAAATTATCATTAAACGAAAAATGGACACCGACAAAGCCTTTACTACCAACCTATATAGACGAACGTTTGCTTCGAGGTGTGCAGGGCACCACTCAGTTTTGCAGGGCAAAAACCATTTTCACTCCTCAAAAAATATGGGTCTAGTTACGCCCCTGACCCCAAGCTCCTTTCACGCCATCCAATTCAAAGAAAAATGTGATAGAATTTTACACCCACGTTTTTTAAGATTTGAGCCCTATGCTGCACCACCCCCAATGATTTACTTTAGCTTGGCCCCTGATTTCACAACTATGGTCATTTCAGGTATGATTGTAACGAATGTTCCTACAACTCGAGTTCGCGTTGTTTTTGCCGTCGGAAAATCTTGCTTCTTTGCCCCCCTAAGAATTAAAGGCTGGTGTCGGCCTTGGATAATGTTGAGAAAAATCCTCCAAGTTAAACGTATCATAGCCTGCGTGCAGACTTTCTTTCCCCTCCTCCCCAGTGACCAACAAAGTCTGCACGCAGGCTAGACATAATATGGTTCATTTGATAGCAGAAAGGCCAACTTTGACGTGGAAATCATTTCGGTCATATCAATGGATAGAGTTATTTGCGATTTTGCTTCGAAGAGTTTTTGCAAGAGCTCGAAAAAGGACAAGTCACAACCAAATGTCGAGAGTCCTCAGCTGTAATATCATGGCAATTGCATCAAAATCTTCTGAGAAGAAAGATAAGCCATGCAAATGCAATGACACATTTGTATGATTTGTTTCCAGAGAGGCTGTTTGTGCTCATTTTCACTGTTCACAATCTGAAAATTAGATGTACATTTGCATTCCGTCATGCATGTTCGAAAAAAGCCCCATAACAAAATTACCGAGAACTCTAGAAAAACTAAGCTTTTCACCGAAATAAATTGAAACATCTATACGTTAGCCTCGTCACTAAAAAATGACATATACTAAGATGAAATTGGTCGAGTATCTGTAATTATACAGTTGCCAACGCCGATTCATTTTTTGGCTTGAAGAATAAAATTCATCGGAAGTGTCTTCACTGCCTTCAATTTGGCATCACACAACGATCTCTCCAACAGGGAGATCTTTCCAACACATGTTGTACATCCTCGGGACGAGAACTCAAGACGAAATGAAAATGAACGAACGAGAAGATATTGAAATCACCGAGAGCAGCTACTATCTCATCGATCGAAAGCGACGAGATTTTGAGGTTGAGCGACGAGCCAAACAGAATACGCATGATAAAAATCTCCCGTTCTTTGTTGTATTTTATCATTAGAGTTAACCCTACAATCCTCATTTACGACGGTTTCAAAAATTGTTAGGAAATCCTCAACAAACAGCGTTACAAGCAAATTATGGTATTTTTAATAAACGAAAAAGAAAATGATTACAAAACTCAGCGGAGATAAGGGAATGGTCATAAATTATTACAGGGACCAGGGCGGAAGCAAATGAAGAGGGGTCTACGTTTTTAGAGTACACTTGTTGGAAACATTTTAGAAGAACTGAAAATAAAAATGCACAAATCCTGAGTTGGTTTCCAAAAAAATATTTTCAATTCTGCATCTGTTATCCCCATTTTTCAGTTTTGTTGAAACAGTTGGACATCAAAAGTCCTTTCCTTTCTTCTCGAGTAGAACTCATCTGCATTTTTAACTGGCTGCATTCCGAGAGTACGAGAATTTTCTCATATTAAGGGGCCTGCTTACTATTAAATAACGTCTCCGAGGGCGAAAGATCAACCAGGCTACCGCTTTTTCTGTGGCTGTTTAGGGCCTGAAATATTTTTAGCAAAAATTATCTGGAGTCTGAAATGTTACATAGTTAAAATGCAAGGGGGTTAAAACTTTCTACGCAAATTTCCGGATTCTTCCACCCCTTTCCCTATCATAGACAATGACCGCTCCCTAACAGTCTTCTCTGTGCAGCGTACTCTTCAGACGGCCAGTTCACTACCAGCGTCTTCGGCGTCTTCGGCGTCTACGGCGTCTACTGCGTCTACGGCGTCTTCGGCGTCTACGGCGTGACCAACTACGACGGCGGCGTCCCCAGTTGGTGATTCTTCTGATGATTCTTTTGACAGGAATCTTTCTAACAATTCTTGCGGCTATTTTTTTCCAGGTCTTATAGCTGCAACCTTTGCACCTGGCGCAACTGACTGCGATCAGCGCGTCATATTTTGTGGTGTTTTTCTCCTTTTTCATTTTGTACAATTTGCTGCATAATGAGCAACCCGTGCATATACCAGGACCAACGCCAAGCGGGTTTGGATCAGCATTCGTTTCAGCTAAAAAAAAAATCAAACCGATTGTAAATCTAAATAGGGTTTTAAAGTTCGACTTGTTTTATAGCTTCTTAGTTATTTTCTTAAATTGTAATTAATGTTTTATTAGACGGCTCCTTGAAAACCAGCTTATGCTGAAGGGCAACCCTCCTTAAAAGCATCAAATATGAAAATAAAATGAAATATGAATACAAGAACAGAGGTCAGATAATGCAAAGCGCCGAAAGTTGTCACGACAGAGGTTATTCAGTTTGTTATGAAAAATTTCGGCGGTTTTACGGTTTTGATACCTCCCTACGACCCCCACTACAAATCCATTCAAATTTTTCTCTTAATTCACATTTTAATGCTGCTTGTTTTTTCTCAAAAAATATCCGCTCTTATACATGCAGCTGCATGCTTTTTTTAATTATTCTGAACTAAAGTAGGTCCAATTTTTCCCAACGCCAAGAAAAGAGGGTCTATTTTCAAGACTCGTATAATAGGGGAATATTTAAAGGCAAATGATTGAAAAAATAAACCGAATCATATTCCCGAACTATTTTCTATTCAGAGTATTCGATAAAATGCCAATATCTGCTTTCTATCGCAAGCAATCCCGTTCCGGCGACAAAAATATAAACTGCAGTCCATATGCGGTGTCTATTCAAGTAACTAACCTGCAATTTCTTCAGCGACTTCCGCGTCGAGTTCATTCTCGTCATTGGCATCTTCTGCTTCGAAGTCAGTATCCAGCTCCTTTGATTCCTCACCTCCTTGCCCTGGATATAGGATCAGCGTTAAGATAATAATGTGTTTGTACCATTGCTAGGCGACGATCTGCTTTCCTCCAAAAATGGACAAATATTTGAATGGGGAGAAGGGGGCATAATTTCTACGTGCTGTCACAAGTCGTCTACACTCAAATGACAATGTAAATTGTTCTCAACAATTTTGTCCAGGATTGTAGGTAGACCTACAGGAGGGGGGCTTTGTAGTTTCACGGGTTGCATGTTTGGCCAATTTTAGCCCTTGGGTTTCGGGAATTACGTTTTACACGTGCGGGTTTACAGGTTTAAAGAAGTTTCACGGGCTGCATATTTAGCCTGATTTTCCGCTGAGATTTCAGGCTTTTTATTCAAAATCTGCAGGTTTTGCCACTTTTAAGACTTGCCCCAAGTCTATTTCCTGAAGGTCAGCCTGACCAATCCCTGGCCCATAGTTCCCAGATCCGCCATTCCAACATTCTGTAATTCTCCCTGTTCTTCCTTACCGTAATGTTCGAATGGCGGATCCGGGAACTATGGGAAAGGGATCGGTCAGACGAATTTCAGGAAATAGACTCGCGGCAAGTCTAGACGACCCCCAACACACATCTGCAACAAACTAACTAAACAATAAACAGCTATAATGCGTAACAAAAAAAAGATAGGAAACTAAACTAATGTCTTTTTGTATGGCTTGTATGAATGAAATTAGAGGACAGTGAAAGGAATTCTTGGTCCTCATTTGTCATCAAAAATATATTCTTTCTTTGTTCGTATGCGATGTCAGAAAAATTTCTGTAGATATCGTTTATCTTAGAGAGAACAAAATTAACTTCATTTTCGACCTCATCCTGACAGAATTTGCAGAGTCTTTTATCAGAATCGGTTGGGCCTTTTGTGTGCCTACCAGTTTCTATTGAGAAGTAGTCGTCACTTGAAAGTATTTTTGCGAGGGCCCTTCAAAAGGAGTTCAAAAGGTCTGTTCTNATAAACAGCTATAATGCGTAACAAAAAACAGATAGGAAACTAAACTAATGTCTTTTTGTATGGCTTGTATGAATGAAATTAGAGGACAGTGAAAGGAATTCTTGGTCCTCATTTGTCATCAAAAATATATTCTTTCTTTGTTCGTATGCGATGTCAGAAAAATTTCTGTAGATATCGTTTATCTTAGAGAGAAGAAAATTAACTTCATTTTCGACCTCATCCTGACAGAATTTGCAGAGTCTTTTATCAGAATCGGTTGGGCCTTTTGTGTGCCTACCAGTTTCTATTGAGAAGTAGTCGTCACTTGTAATTCTCGTATGTCAGGTTAGTTTTGAGAGTCTTGATAAATGTGTTAGCTTAAAGAGGTGAGCTCCAGTTTTTTTTTCTCCAAATGCCACTGTAATGTTGTTTCGAGTGTATGTATGCTAAAATCTTGTACAGCCTGTTATGAGGGCTAGCCTCCCCACAGTCAAAATTGAAATATGAAATATTCTTACCGTGGACGGCAAATGCTCCCAAAAATAGCACAACAAGAAGAGCTATCTTCATCTTGGCTCCTTGGGGGTGTGCTTTCCAGAACTCTACAGTTATTAGAAGTAAAAAATGGTTCGGATCAGTTGAAAAACTTTCTTTGAAACGTAAAAAAAACAAGTTTCATGTGAACAGTAATAGTTGGCAGGCTGCGATTTTGCTACCCTGGGTGCCAGAGCACACAGGGTAGGATTTTGCTTCCAAGGCCAAGGATCCCATCTTTTTTTCCTTGAAATTCTCTCATAATAAATGATTAGTATATCGTTTCCGACAGGGACGTTTTTGAGAAGCAAATTCTATTACTAGCGAGGGTTAATCCAAGTTCGATAAAGAGACACATAATTTGTAACAGAATAACTTTCTTGGTCTTGGAAAACGCACAAACACTAAAAAAGAAAACATATATACAATACAACATACCTGTTCTACTTCTCTTCACCCAGCTTTTTTTCTTTTTAATATAATTAGGCTGCCGCCGTTCACCCAGCTTTACCAAGGTGCTCGAATACAACTCACACCTTGCCGTGTATGCCAACAACCTCTCCCTTTTATACAGTTTTGCTTATCCTAATCTATTAATAAATTCAAAGCTGCAAAACAGGCACAAAAGAAACCATCGTAGGAAAAAGTATTCAAATTTTTGTTCCTGGCATTTGCCAATTAAGGGGAATTAAGATGCAATAATGATACATAAAGGAACAATCATAGGAAAAAAGTATTCAAATATTTGTTCATGGCATTTGCTAATCCAAGGGAATGAATATGCATTGAAGGAACAATCGTAGGAAAAAGTATTCAAATTTTTGTTCATGGCATTTGCTAATCCAAGGGAATAAATATGCATTGAAGGAAGAATCGTAGGAAAAAGTATTCAAATATTTGTTCATGGCATTTGCTAATCCAAGGGAATAAATATGCATTGAAGGAACAATCGTAGGAAAAAGTATTCAAATATTTGTTCATGGCATTTGCTAATCCAAGGGAATAAATATGCATTGAAGGAACAATCGTAGGAAAAAGTATTCAAATTTTTGTTAATGGCATTTGTCGGAGGTGCAGATGCGCATGATTTTTCTTCAAACAGTAAAAGTGTGCACGTACTAGGGTAGGGTGGGGTAATGTGGGTCCAAATTGAGCAAAAATCTCAAAACACATTGGACGTAAAACTACAGTAAAGCACAAATACTTTCAAACTTTTTGTTTGATTGACATTCGATGCTTTTTGTTTCTTCCCACAAAATCTCAGCTCTGATAGAGATAGACGCAGTTACTAAAATAGGCTCACTTTTCCCGATGAGTGGGGAAAGTGGGTCTATTTTCAAAACTCGCATAATAGGGGAATATTAAAAGGTAAATGATTAAAAACATTAATGGAATCATATTCCCTGCAGCCCGCATTTTACAGTAGCCGCATTAGCAATCCCGTTCCCGCGACGAAAATAAAACTCCTGTCCTTATGTCCATACCTGACAGGGAGGAAACCATGATAAACATGGCGGTTTCTCCAGGTTGCTGGGCACCCCCTTTTTGACAAAAAATTGACCCTCTCATTGAAAATCACCTCTTTTTAGAGTCTTCAAACACAATATTGGGGAAAAAACATACAATTCAGGCGTTGTTTAGTAAAAGAAATCACATGTTCAAAAACTGAATCGTGCTTTTCGCCTCTAATTTCTTACTACTTGTTTCAAAACGAGCAAGATGCTTGCTGCTTGACAATATGATTCTGGTCAGTTTTCTTGAATTATAGCTCTTACATTCAGGTGCAATACCCAAAGAATTTTGGCGCGCCGGGCGCGCTTCCAGCTTCTGCTATATCTGTGGCACCCCCTCTGCAATTTGCGCCTTTCAATTTCCCAGGGGGGGTACTCATATATATTTAGGATAGGGATGCTCAGGTTACTTTTTTGGGTCTAAAATTTGGGCAAAAGTTATTTTTTTGGGTCAGTCAATTGTACAGTTATTTTTTTGGGTTCATGAAATTCTGGATTATTTTTTTGGGTCTCAAATATGAGAACAGTTTAAAAAATAGAAAAGCATGATTTACAAACGGATGTTACTATTTTGTTACTTTTTTTGGTGCATAGGGTAAGAAAAATTATTTTTTTGGGTCAAATTTTATGCTAGGAATTATTTTTTGGGTTGATGGTTTGTACCCCAGCCTGAGCACCCCTATCCTAAATATATACCAGTACCTCCCCTGGGTTCAATTTCTGGCTAGAGCCACCCCTGCAGAGCAAATCGAAAAACTCTGGGTGGTTATCAGTTTCTACAACAGAATATCACGGACTAATATTAAATCAAGTTTTGCCCATGTGTCAGCAAATTAGTTGCATGACAAACTCCCTTGCTTCAAAAAAAGAAGAATTAGCTGTATTCTAGGTCATTCTAGAGTTCATATTTACAAAATTTTCCAGGGGAGCATCCCTGGACCACTTAGATGTATGCACTTCCCGCGCATGTGGCTGGCTTCCCCCTGGTTTCACAGTGCATAATTAACTAATGGTGGACAGAAATGTATGACAATTATGCTGTCCGGTGCACGGAAATCTTACTTCATACTTGTCTCTGCCCACAAGAAAACTTGCCAAACCTATTGCCACACCCTTCTGCAACACCCTTTTGACCTGCAAATCCGCGATTTACGTTGTTTTGTGCAGTGATGAAAATTCCTTAAACTAGCCGTTAACGATGTTAAGTGAGTGCTGCTAAACAGTAGAAGGTGAATGACGCAAAGAGGGCGTGGGGGGCTTTTGGCCAAGAGGCATTGAATCACTGTCGATCCCACCATAGCACGCAATGCATCTTGGTAAAATGTTTCTCAACGGAATCCCTTGTGTAATGGTGTATTGGTCACAACAAACTTTGGTTGTCTTGTAGGCAAAAAGCGAGGACCAAATCACTCTTTCGAAAAAGCGTAGGACATTTTTTAGAACAAAAGGAATTGTACAGATTTTTGGTGGATTTTCTTGAAAAAAAAAAGATTTTGACTAAAGGTCTACGAGATTTTTTGGGAGTGAAATGCCCCTCTGCAAAAATTTGCGACATTTGGCCTTCCCTTGTCTCGTCAGAGAAAAAATTGAACTTCGTTAGAGCAAAATTGCCACAGGAAAGAGCATCCAGTGGCTAAATTAAAGTTAGCGTCAGACGTCAGATGAGAAGTGAGAAAACGCAACATAACTCGTGCAAAATATTTTAACCGTTTTTAATTGCGAAATTGTCGTCTGACATCAAATTGGAGACAGTAGGAGCGTTTGTCATACTGAAGCGGAGACAAAATCACAAAATAGGCCCTGGGGACGAGGTTGGATTACGTTTTTTACAGAGGCGATCTCTGCTTCCACTGGTTGCAGAGAAAGAGGCACAGAAAACTCAATCTTGACATGCACATTATTTCGTACTTGATTGGATTTGAAAGACAGCGAATAAACAGGGAATGAAAAAGCTAGATAATTCATAATTTCCTTCATTAGTGCAAATATTTCGTGACGCGAGTTAATGTAGTGTCCTCAACAACGGTTCTTTCATTTTCCGTCTAAACTTAGGAACACAGTAATCACTTCTTTTATGGCATTCCCTGGGAAAATTTCTAGCAAGGTCGTTTACATACTTTCAATACAAAGGTTTTCTCTCTGGTAGAGGGCGTTTAATTATGAAATGGATGTGATTGGAAAGATCTTCGGANCCCCCCGGCCCCCCTCTGGATCCGCGCCTGGATTCGAATCGAGTTCTCTGGACCATGCATGCCGCGTGAAATTTTCGATTTCAGATTTTCCTCATTATCTTTACGTTTCGCACGATTTCTCAGCGTAAACGAATTGGAACAAGACGAAAACTTTAACTGGACCTACCTGAGCATCCAAGGTATTTAGATATTGTGATTTTGCTAATTGAAAATTAGCTAATTTTGCTAATTTTGAAACCAATCACAAGATCAGCTATATCTGGGAAAATTACTCGGTCCTTGATCTAACGGCAAAAAAATAAATTCGAATATTGGCCATGTAATCAAATTTTGGTGGTTTTTCAAACAGGGGTACTTTTGTTGGGACACACGGTATATCTTATTAGAGCCGATCATTGGTCTACTTTATCACTGATACTGAAAAAGTTGTAAGAGGAGTTTGAAGGGAAAGCACCAAGGCCATTATTTTAGAATGCTTAGCCTTTGTTTTTGATTGGTGTATGTAAGTGTGCCAAATTTTAGTATCATTTTGCATACCATATCTTTTAGCTTGCTTTTAGATAATATCCGAAACAAATATTTCAATATCTAGCTTAAAGGTTTGTAATCGCCTTTGAAGCAGTTAAAATGCACTAAAACTAAAACAATAGAATACAGTAAAACCCGCGTATAAGAATCTACAATTTTGCAAGTCAGCCTAAGTTCTTAAACAATGAATACAATGGATTGGTTCTTATAAAATGGTAGTCTAATTGGACAATTTCAGCCTGCGGGTTCTTAATCTACTAGGTTCTTATACGCGGGGTTTTACTGTAGACAATTTTAGAAAAGCAACTTCAGAATGTTTACAGATATGTGTAACAATGGGATCATTTACCTTCAGGAATACAGAGACCCCTAGCAGGCGATGACCAATTCAAGACGGGCCAATGGATGGGTGCTACTGTCAAGAGCTCTGTTAACCATGTCATGGTATGTTTCATTTGTAATCGCTTGACGGAGATTATATTTGAATTGGCAACAGAAATTTTTTTATTTGCTCGACTTTAAATTCATGACTATACGTTTAATATAGGCCTGCATCTGTGATGTTACACTGAAATCAGGCTGCAGTTGCATACAAAATTTGCTTTATCCAATCTCCGAGGAATAATATGTTAGCAACAACTTTGAGGAACTCTTTTTTACAATGCCATAGACTTTTCAAGGGACGGTGCGCTCTCAGGAGGGAGTTTTAAGCCCCAGAATGTTTTTATTCAGAGGTGCTATTTTGGCTTCAAAAAGGGGAGAAGTAGCCTGTGCTCCTTCAGCCTCATTGGAACGCAAGCAGGCAAGGGGAGAAGTGGGAATCTTTAAAATGGAATGAATTTGAAGAGAAAATCCAGTAAAAGTTCGAAGAATATTGATAAACATTACAAATACTTACAATACGTGATCCAAACAGGTATATTGTGTGATTAAAAAAGCTTGCACCATTTGAAAAATCTTCACCATTTGATTATATTACCGCTCATGAATTTTTTTTACATGCATTTGTGTCAAGGGCTAAATAGATTTTACACATTGCAAAGTCTTGAAATGACTTTGAATTGTGGGAATTTGTGCTTTAGAAGTAGCTTGGTTTTGAAGCATAGTCTGAAATCACATCTTAACAGGAGATCTCAATTGTAGATCCTCGATGTGGTGGACTGAGGATATTGAAAATCCTGAGGGTACTGCTTTGGATGAGCTTATGGAAACAAATGGCCTGTATCAACTGATTGAGGAGCCAACCAATATTAGAAATGAAGGCAGTTCTTGCATTGACTTAATTATTACTGACCAACCAAATATGCTTGTTGACTATGGCGTTCACCCTTCCCTGGATGAACACTGTCAACATCAAATTATCCACGGGAAACTGAATATCTCTTTACCATCTCCCCCTCCTTATAAAAGAACTGTTTGGGACTATTCCAAGGCTAAAGTTCAAATGATTACTGAGTCAATAAGCAAAATCGACTGGGNGTTTCAGGGAAATTTGATATCAAGTCGCAAATTATAGATTTCTAGCCTGCGTTGGCTAAAAGACAAAGTTTTGCAAAATACTATTGCTCAAAATAAGGCTTTTCATGCCGTAATCTCATTGCCTCTCTCTAGGAAGAACGAAATAACGATCATCAATTTAATATTCATGTGGTCCTTGGCACACAAAAGAAAATTCTAAGATTGGTATTATAATAAAAATGTTATGATTTTTCAAAAGGTGCACATTTTTTTTACTCACCCAGTACTAGGTTAGATGCTTACCTTTACATTTAAATCGAGGAGAAGCTGAAATGGAAACATACCCATAAAACCTGACCCAAAATTCCTTGATACAGTTCAGAAAAGGGCCAAAAATGAGCCTCACGTTTCCATATCACAACTTATGGAAGCCCCCTTCCTCCAAAGATGAGACGAATTAATATTAACTTGGTATTAAATTTTGAATTTTTATACGTAGGCTTGTGCACCAAGATTTGCTTGGCCTGGTACTTCAACGAGTAGCAAGAATTATTACCCTATTGGCAAGTGCGAGATCATTGATACAGAAGACAGCTCAAAACGATGGATTTGGGAACCATGTCGTTATAAAGGTTCGTAAAAAATTGATCATCTTGAGCTGATAAGAACTTAGGGATCGTCTCAATAAAAGCCGACATTTTTTCTCGCAATTCTCCCACTGATAGTCAAAAGCGGCAACAATATTGCCAGCACTGTTCATGAAACTCCGTTCTACTCGACCACGAAATACGCAGGAGTTCTCTACGCAAAATGGCGCAGGTTTGGGAATTTCATGTCCTAAATCTCCGAAAGAAATCGTAAAAACTCCGCTGACTCCGCTGATTTTTTTTGACACGATCCCTTGACACGATGACACGATGATGACATTTTTATGATAGTTTTCGACAGATTCGTGCTATTGTATTCGATTGTACGGGGTGCGCTAAAGAGTTGTCCACTTTTGACATGCCACGATAAATCATACACTCGGCCGATTTTGATGACTGATAATTTAATTTTGGTCAAGATCCTATATTATACTTGGCGCTTTAGTTGCAAATGTGCGATCTGGGACGTTCTGAATTATATGCGACTTCTTGAATACTCTTAGACTGGAAATAGCCTAAATTTGATCGAAAGCTTCGATAAAATTTTCGAACCACAATTAAGTTGACGGGACAAAGAGAAGACTCATGGATATGGAAATGACTTTGGAATTTAGAAATTAGGATTTCATTGAAATTATCACGAAAATGAAAAAGCTTTTTACGAGGGTACATCCGCAGCCATTTTGTAAACTTGATTTAAGTAAATCGGCATTGGTTGTTGTGGTTGCTACATTCGATTTGTAGTGCAGAAATATAGCGAGAGAAGTACAACTTCAGACTTCTCATTGTCTTGTTCTAGATTTATTTTCTTCGTGCAAATTTGCTTCCTGGCTTCCCTTCAGAGATTACGAAGTTGTCCTTTTCAATTGTATACCTTGGAAATCCCATTCCTGTCATTCTGTTCTTCTGATCTAGGCCTCCGAAGTAAAACTCATTCATTTTGAGTGGTTGGTTTCAAAGAACAGATATGGTTCTCAGGCATTGAACTGAAGGAGTTTTCGTCTTGGCCTTATATGTTAACAGTGAGCCTATAAGAAACAATACTTGGTTTGCTAGACTCTCAAACACAACTCCCTGGATTAACAGTAATTGTTAGGTTTTATAGGGCTGTAGGTTTATATTCTTGAATTTTTATCATTGTAAGTAGTTGTTATATATTTCAATTTGCTGAAGGGTTAATTTGTGTATAAAGAATATTAAATAAAAATAAAAAATACAAGAGGAGGTTCTGGCTGGTGTTGCCGTCCTGGTTTCATAGAGTCTGTAATAACATTTTTCATAAGTAATCCATCTTTTTTATCCCAGCGATAATCAAATGTGACAACGTTTTTCTTTCAGGCAGTTGGCAAAAAGAGAAAGTTTTTGGCTATTGCACTTTTGGACTTGATGCAAGTTTTAGTTCTAATGGGAATGCTCTGGCTGGAGGAGCTGTTGGTCTTTTGGACCATTTAGGTACAATTCTATCTATTCTTACAACGAATGAAACAGAAAGTGTACAATAATTGAAGAATCACTAAAAATGTTTGGGACCTCTGTCTTGACTTACATGAACGGATCGTCAGATCGAGACAACATTTGGATCGAGTCGGATCGAGTTCGGTTTTTTGTAACATTTTGCTCAGATTTTCGGATGTTGCCGTCGCAGATGATCTCGGATGGAACTTCGAATGGAAAGAACTATGAACAGGATTCTTGGAAGACAATTTGATGAGCAAACCAATTCGCCAATTTAGTTGTTTCAAGTAAGGTTTCCGTTTTTTTGGCAATCTGACTTAGTGCTATGCTAATTTATGTTTTCATACTGTTCTAGGTCGGCTGGTCGGTGCTAATTTATTCTCTAAGAGTTATTATTTGTCTACTTCGAACGGAGGCGACCCTGGTGAAATGTTAGGTAAGTGTATTTATTAACAGACGAGAAAGCAACAGGCAGGTCATCTCAAAACGTAAATTGTCAGATCTGGGATTTGCCTAAAATGACATTCTGGGAATAAGGAATGGGATTTGATGAACTGGGACTGAGAATACCAGCGAAAAAACAATAGACTGGGAATAGGATTTGATCAACGACAGTACCTGGTGCGCCATAAAAAGTTCAAGCGTTTGAAAATTCGTAATACCGTAATTCGTGCATCCCAGCCTTGAAATCAGAAAATGATTTTTCTTTCTGTCGTCATGGTATGGCAATTCATATCTCTAAAAACATCCGTTTCTTTTATATCCTGCATTCAAACAAAAATAGGTTCTTTGGTCTGACATATCTGCTATGGTATCAAATATGGAAAAAGCTTGGGCTTATATTCTTCAAGTAGAACTTAAAAAGGCACTCTATTTTTAGCCATAAAATCGCTTTTAAAGCAAGTTTTGCTTCAATGATGTTTCAGTATAATAAAATAAAAGGATCGTTGATTTTGAAGAAATGATCCATTCTTCCTCATTGGTATTAATTCCCAACTTATTCATTGATATGCGCGCTACTTTTCGTCTGCTTTAGCATGTGGCTTAGAAGAATCTCAGGTAAGCTTGGAACCAATTGCCCCATATCATGACGGATATAATACTTATTTGGAAGGTCATGTGACTTAGTTTAGTTTTGGTAGACGACCAGGAGGCTGTCCTTTCTTTGATAAAAGTATTATGATATAGATTGCAACCAATTTATATTTCAGGTTATGCCGTAATATTTGGTAAAATCGGATTGTTTGGGAGAGAAGGTATGGTTTCCATGGAATTCTGTTCTAATATGCAACATAAATTGTCCAACTTCGATCAGTGGGAAAGTGCTTTGTAATGTAAAATTCATCTTTTTAAAATGCTCTTTACTAAAGAGAAGTCCCAAGGGAGATCCTTTGGTTCCATTGTTTCATAATATTTACAAGAAATATTCCAAAACTTTTGCTTTTAAATCTTATTTATCGCTTATTCGCTTGCTTATTCCCAATTTGTTGTACAAATGAAAGGCCCAATTTTTTCCAACTATTCATAGGAGGACGTAAACATGTAATCAAGATGTTGGATTGCTATCCCTGGTATCCCAAAATTATCTGCTCGTTTGATTGAATCTAGTACATAAACAAAGAGCAAGACAATTTTGGTATCTATTTTCACACTTATATTTTAATTTAGAAATTAAGAATTTAACTCTGATCCTCTCTTTTCTAGTCGTCATTGGTGGGGCACCGAATGGAGATTTAATGAAGGGAAAAGTAAGTACCTTTATATGTTATTGCACCGTGGGATCAGTCGAGAAAATATATTCGCGATTCAAAACGTCGTGTAATTTGTTTACCAACTAATTTTATCTTTTCTCTATGTCTTGGTGTTCTCTTCCTTTGCTAAAGGTCTGTTAGATGTCAGATAATTTTCAATATAAGGTATAAGATAATGATATTAGGATACCGTTACTGAAAACGATCAATGGCCAAAAGGCTTTTTCTCATCGCGGTGCAAAACTCTGGAACAGTCTAGAAAGAGAGACAAAATTGGCACCCTCCCTGAAAATCTTCAAAGAACAACTATAGAAGGGGGTGTAACTTTAATTTCATGTTTACGTTCTTTTTCATAGATTTTGTATTATATTATATTGTAAATTAGGTATATTAATTTCTTTTGTTCTTAGTTTAGTGCTTTCGTTTCAACGGGCAGGTCGGTTTGAAAAACATATCTTGATATGAAACTTGTAACCTGTATAAATATTTTAAAATGAGAAAATGAAAATGAAGGTGGCTCACTACTGATAAAATTTTTACATTGATACACACTTAGTGTCCTATCGCTGCGCTCATAGGCTACGGTTCTGGGGTGGTGGCAAATTTGAACTTTGATGATTTATGTTTTTGTAACCAGGTCACTAATATCGGCATGTGATAAATCAAAGTTCAAGTTAACTATCGACAAATGCGATGAGCTATTTTTAAAAGTTACTTTGGCAAAACTTTTGTTATCAGCATTGAGAAAATACAGGGTGAGTCAGAAAAAACGTGGGGCGTTTAACAAGTCATATTCTTGTGAAAAACAAGTCAAATCGGGAGTGTGAAGTTTTATATTGCAGAAGAAAGGTTGAATTAGTTATAGAAATTTAGTTTGTTAAAATCGATCATTTCTTTCCTGATCCATTTGTGATTTTGAGATATAGCGATTTTGGTGAAAAGTATCACTAGTAAAAGAACTTTCAGCTTGCTAACAATGACAATTAAATTACTAGTCCCCTAGGGATACAACATAAGCAACATTAGTTTTTCCTTTTGTGCTCGAACACAATGCATGCCTTGTTTCAAGATTTTGGTAGAGAAACAATATGATAGTCATAGTTTATGAAGGTCACACGTGCATGAATATGAATCTAATGGGAGGTTTATTTTAGCAATGTTGTGAAACACCATTTCACTAAAATCGCTCGTAATTCTGGAACGGAAAGACCGATTTCGACCAAACAAATTTTCTTATCTAAGTTGGCTTTTCTTCTATGCAATGAATTTTAAAGAAATGAATTTACAAATTAAACTGCATCAATATTCTTGACAAACATCCCACATTTTTTCTGACTCACCCGGTATATTTGAAGTTTTTTTGGATACCCGGTAGTTTCTCACGTTTCTGACATTATTTTGCAGGTAGTGGTTTTCAGAATGACGTACGCCCTTCCAGTTTTCAAGATAATTAGCAACCCAACCATGCAGGTAAGATCAAAGTATTCAAACACTTAATTCGCTGAAATTAGCCACCCCTTTCCATAGTTAGAGTACTGTCAAGGGGTTAAGGGGGTGACTTTGATAAATTGTTGATGTTTTTTGTTCATAATTCCTATCAGAAATGGAGAAATGCAACAGAACATTTTTATGTGAGCATGGTGCTTCAAAAGAATTATGTACAAAAAGGAAACAATATTTTGATGCTATTTTCTACTTCTTTTGAAGCCAGGAACAAAGGTTTGATCTGTAAGCCAAAATTCAATGGGGATTTTGATCAAGGGCTGTGCCAGGGGGTGGATTGGGGTGCACATGTCCACCCACTTTTCTCAGGTCGGTATTTATTCTTAAGAAAATACGATGTAAAAAACGTCAGGTTTACCTTCTAGAAATCAATTCTATCCCTTGTCCACCCCACTTTTTCAGGGCTGGCACCGCCCCTGATTTTGATGTCTAACATTTTTTGAGATAGGCAGTTATAAACTTGAGGCATGAGCTTAGCCGTCTTCTTTCCAAATCCAAATGATTTTTAGTTATAAATGCAACGAGGTCTCAATAAATTCGTTTTTAGTGAGCAGCCCTTTTTAGCAGGAAGTACAGCTTTGAATCTGTAGTCAGAACTTTACCTTTAGTTGCTGGTATGCAAACTTTTAATCATATGAACCTTTATAATGCCTTGTTTGGTCATAGGCCCCCCAAGTAGCGGCTGGTTTGAC
>REGM01000066.1:1160959-1195405 GCA_004194415.1 Aurelia aurita
GTTTACCTTCTAGAAATCAATTCTATCCCTTGTCCACCCCACTTTTTCAGGGCTGGCACCGCCCCTGATTTTGATGTCTAACATTTTTTTAGATAGGCAGTTATAAACTTGAGGCATGAGCTTAGCCGTCTTCTTTCCAAATCCAAATGATTTTTAGTTATAAATGCAACGAGGTCTCAATAAATTCGTTTTTAGTGAGCAGCCCTTTTTAGCAGGAAGTACAGCTTTGAATCTGTAGTCAGAACTTTACCTTTAGTTGCTGGTATGCAAACTTTTAATCATATGAACCTTTACAATACCTTATTTGGTCATAGGCCCCCCAAGTAGCGGCTGGTTTGACATAGAATAGATTAAAGTTGTAAAGGGCTGAGTGATAAAAGTCACGCTCTTGATCAGAGTCACCTTGCTTGATGGTATGGGTTATTTTGCCACAGAGGAATTTTTTCAGAAAAGGTAGTATTTTTAGTGAACTTTCTGCTTCAGAACAACATCAAGTAAGTGACCAGTTCCAAGGGATAGACAGAAACATCCAGAGTGGATTTTTTTGCCCAAATTCATTGCAGGCCTTGTGTTAGTTTTTTGGTAGATGAACAGTGTACAGTAAAACCCCGCATTAAAGAACCTGTGATTTTCTGTAAAGGCTGAAATGGTTCCAATACATTTATATCATGGTCCTTATTGGCCAAAAATCAGTCTGGATGCTCTTAATCCACAGTTTCTTTCATGCAGGTTTTTACTGCTGTCACTGTTCTGAAGCCTACATGGAAAAGAATGCCACCTTTAGGCCTAAAGTAGCTGAAATTATGTAACGGTTGGATTGATCTAAACCAATAAATTTTTTTCAATTTTGAGTTGATCTTACTTCTAGGAGGCATAATTTTAATAAAGAAATTTTTCTCGATTTATTGCAGCCATATAAATCACGGGGTCCAGGAGTGTCATTAAAGACCGTAGTTTTGGTTTCTTTGGTTCCCTGTGATCCGGATAATGATAAATAACACCACTGTAATACGATATCCGATTACGTCATGATTGCTGTCAATTTTTCGTCGTTATAGTGGAAGTAAAGAAAGAGGAAAGTCATTCTCTTCTCTCTTTTCTTACCCACCATTACGATGTAAAAAATCGGTGAGTTCCAACCGCAACCAATGAGAACGAAGATCTCACATTGCAAAAGATGAGGTCATCGGATATCGTATCACACTGGTTTTGTTTTCATAATCCGGAACACAGTGAAACAAAGAAAAGAAAAGAAGGGTCCTTACTGACACTCCTGCCCTGTGTATAAATTGGCAAACGCATAACGTTTCTTTTTTATTCACCCCTGGTATTTGATTTTTTATGTAGATTGGTTCGTTCTTTGGTGCGTCTTTAGCGGTTGCAGATGTCAATGGAGATGGGTAAGTAATGAAAATTGATTACAAATGTGCTTACTTTTGAGCAAATATTTCCGAGATTTTATTCTTTACATTTCAGGATCTATACAGGTTTTCAATAGATTTACTACAATCGTTATAGCTCTGCTTATCACTTAGTTGATGTACTAAAGATCTACAAATCTACTAAAGATCTTTTTCGCACTATCGTTAGGAAGAGGTGACGTTCATAGCTTCAAATTCTTTATAATTTTACAAAAATACTTTACTTGAAAATTGACGCCTAAGGTGGAATGAACATCTCAAGATTATTAACCTACCTCCTCAGTCAATGAACTGTTCAATTTTTTATCATGTTTTTCTAAACATTTGGTATCATTTTTACACCTAGCGTTGTCTTTTAAAGATATTGGACTTGAGCCCCATGTATACTGTGAGACATTTGGTACGGCACGAATGGAAAGTGCGTGTACCAAAATTCATCTGGGCTTAGAACAATTGCGACATTGGTAAAGATAGTACGCTTACCACATCCAACTGCTCGGTTCGGATCAAACTCATATTGCATACGCTATACAGAACTATTTCTATTTTGTACGAGTACGAAGTTTATCCGTGCCATGCCATAAAGATTCTGTGGTGTAAATGGGGCCTCGGCCTCGGTGTTACACTACTCTCATCACGGGCTGTAGGAAACATTCGGATTGGTCTTTGGAAAATGCTGTGGTCATAGGTTGCGGTTTTTAATGTTAAATTAACCGCGATGTTTTCACAGCGGCTTCCCGTCATTTAGTAGCCACTCGACGGTTGACCCAGCAGACGCTAATCTGCCCATCGGAGGAGTTGCCGTTTTAGTGGCATAATGGCTATCTGCCAATCGGAGGAGTTTTCATTTTAGTGGCATGATGGCTCTAGGTCACGTCAATCTACGTAGTAATATTTAAAACCGCAACCTATGACCACAACATTTTCCATAGACCAATCCGAATGTTTTCTACAGCCCGTGTTCTCATCTCAGAGAATAGATATAAATAAACTGTGTTTATCATGTCTTTCCAGATTTCAAGATTTACTGGTTGGTGCTCCAAACTATTCCTTGTTGATTGAGGAAGGAGCTGTGTTTGTCTACATTAATAACAGAAGAGTAAGTGAAGCTGTTTGTATCTTGTTTATTATATGCTTTCAGGCTATTACCTGACAAGCTATAAAACGGAAAAAGACACTAACATTCGATGATAGTCAGGGCGGCCGCCGAGAGGTTTTTTGAGACCCTGGAGCAAACGTTAAGTATGAGGCCCTCTGCAAGCGAAGCAAGGAGGCATTGGGTGGTCTAGGGGTACTTTCCCAAAACAACAAGCAACCACGCCCTTTATGTTGGTTGAAAATGCATTTTAGCAAAGAATGAATCAAGAAATGTGCATGTTTTTGTTTCATCATGATCAGTCATTCAGGCCACTGCAGGCCTGTGGCCTCCCCAACGTTTTCCAGCATGTGTGTTTGTATACTGTTTCTAAAATGTCGGCAACATGTTGAACGAGAATGAGCAAGTTCATTTTGACAATATTTGCGACAATCTTGAACGGAATCTAGCCAATCAAGAGCGGTCTTCAAATGATGGGATCCTGTGAAATATCATGATGGAATACGTGGTGAGAAATGTTGAATGACTTTACTCGTGTGTATTGAGCATGATCAACAAATGTGGGGAACATTCGCTGCCGACAAATTTTGGCCACAAATGTTGGCTACAACTACAACTACTAATGGTTGACTCATGGGTAATGGCCTTAAGAGTGGCCTTTCCTGAACTACCGGCATCCCTAGGGTGCCTTTTAATGTGAAAATTATATTTGTGCCCAGAGTCCAGAAAAAGGTCGAACCTTCCTCCGAATGCAATTTTTTTAGCTAAACCTTCCTCATTTTATAAAGTCAAAATAACCAGATCTTCAAACTCCTTGCGTTGTTTATAACCCTAAAATTTATAAACCAGTTGCTGTGGCCAAAATAACCCAAAATAGTTCTAGTTTTCTCGTAAAAATTACCAAACCTTCCTCAAATAAGGCCTTGAAGTGAAGGTGAAGTTGCGTTTTTTAACGCCAAGCGCTGGGATCGCAGAAGTAGAGAAGACCAAATCGAGTCCGCAACCCCTTGCCATGACGCTCAAATGGTGGGGCTCTACCTGGGATCGAGCCCTGTCCGCCTGACTGTTCTGGCTGCATAGTCAGAGGATTACACCACTGCGCCACAAAACCTTCAAACAAGCAAAACCTTCCTCCGGCTCACAGCAGTGGAGCCGTGACTTTTCTGGACTCTGTTTGCGCCTTCGTAATTTATACGTTAGTATCCTTTAGGATAATCTGGATTTATCTGATGCCTATCTTCATGGGGATTCAACTCAAAGATGTCGTTTTGGAACAGTCATTGCTGCTGCTGGTGATCTCGACAATGATGGCTTTGAAGGCAAGTTGAAAATTAAAAAAACACTATAAATAGTACTTCCATTTTTTAGCTATTAGAAAAATCAAATTTCATGATTATAGCGTAACTGGTTTTGCTGCAATAATTTTTCAAACAGGGGATATTTTTTGAGTTACTCTGTATTTTTATAACTAAGTTAGAGTTTACTCTACAATCTCTTACAAAAGTGTTGGACCCCTGTGAAAACATATGTTTTTCGGAATTATTTTTCCCCCTCCCCCATATCAATGTTGTTTGGTCGAGGGAATCATTCTTTCGGTGGATATGCATGAAAAAACCATTTTTGCACTGCAATCAACATTGAAACGGGGGGAGGGGGGCCAAAAATTCGATTTTTTCAACAGGGTTCCAACACTTTTGTAAGAGATTGTAGGCATCAGAATAGTAAACAGCCAACTAGCAGATTATTTTGCGGGCACGTATATTGGTAAATGCTCTAAGCTATTTTTACACATCCGTTCTTTAATGTACAGATAGATACTTACGTTGCTTCAATCAGATGAAACTATGGTCGGGCCTCATGGGATCATGGGAGTACAAAATGTGATGGTCGTACTGAAGCCTGCAGTCGGCAGTGCTGTTTGACATCTCCCTGTTGTATTCAGGCTGCACTCTGTAGCCATTATGAAAGTGGTTGCAATTCAACTGTGTTCATCCCAAGTATGAAAGCGATTTCTGTTAACTTTCTAGACGTTGCAATTGGTGCTCCGTACGGAGGAGAAGATGGCAGAGGTGCAGTTTTTATTTATCATGGTTCAAGAGATGGACTTCAGACATCTTACTCACAGGTAAAGCCTCTTTCTTGACAAATTGCATCAACTTACCGTCCTTAAACAAGCAAAACATGTTTTATTAATCTTCAAAGTTTTGCTTTTGGAAGAAAATTATTTCTCTTTTGTGTCCCTACAGCAAAATGCATTTCGATTTGCGTGAAACAAACAGTGCTTTAGGATATTTCAAAATAACATCTCATTGCAAGTTCTTTTTGTAAGGTCATGTCTTAAAAACATAAACAGTGTTTGATGCATCCTACATCATTGTCTTCATCTGAAATTTTCCACTTTATCTACAGAAACTTATACCTGCCCAGTTTGGACTGGTAGGACTCTCCCTGTCTGCATTTGGTAGTGCTATTTCAGGAGGTGTAGATGTTGATGGTAATGGATATCCAGGTAGGTAATAATTTTGATGTGAATGACGAAATCATGTCTTGCCTTGTCCTACCTTACCCTCCTGGCCTGGCCTGGCCTGGCCTGACCTGACCTGACTTGACCTGACCTGACGTANAACGTCAGGTTTACCTTCTAGAAATCAATTCTATCCCTTGTCCACCCCACTTTTTCAGGGCTGGCACCGCCCCTGATTTTGATGTCTAACATTTTTTGAGATAGGCAGTTATAAACTTGAGGCATGAGCTTAGCCGTCTTCTTTCCAAATCCAAATGATTTTTAGTTATAAATGCAACGAGGTCTCAATAAATTCGTTTTTAGTGAGCAGCCCTTTTTAGCAGGAAGTACAGCTTTGAATCTGTAGTCAGAACTTTACCTTTAGTTGCTGGTATGCAAACTTTTAATCATATGAACCTTTATAATGCCTTGTTTGGTCATAGGCCCCCCAAGTAGCGGCTGGTTTGACATAGAATAGATTAAAGTTGTAAAGGGCTGAGTGATAAAAGTCACGCTCTTCGTCAGAGTCACCTTGCTTGATGGTATGGGTTATTTTGTCACAGAGGAATTTTTTCAGAAAAGGTAGTATTTTTAGTGAACTTTCTGCTTCAGAACAACATCAAGTAAGTGACCAGTTCCAGGGGATAGACAGAAACATCCAGAGTGGATTTTTTTGCCCAAATTCATTGCAGGCCTTTTGGTAGACGGTAGAAAGTGTACAGTAAAAGCCCACATTAAAGAACCTGTGATTTTCTGTAAAGGCTGAAATGGTTCCAATACATTTATATCATGGTCCTTATTGGCCAAAAATCAGTCTGTATGCTCTTAATCCACAGTTTCTTTCATGCAGGTTTTTACTGCTGTCACTGTTCTGAAGCCTACATGGAAAAGAATGCCACCTTTAGGCCTAAAGTAGCTGATATTATGTAACGGTTGGATTGATCTAAACCGATAAATTTTTTTCAATTTTGAGTTGATCTTACTTCTAGGAGGCATAATTTTAACAAAGAAATTTTTTTCGATTTATTGCAGCCATATAAATCACGGGGTCCAGGAGTGTCATTAAAGACCATAGTTTTGGTTTCTTTGGCTCCCTGTGATCCGGATAATGATAAATAACACCACTGTAATACGATATCCGATTACGTCATGATTGCGGTCAATTTGTCGTCGTTATAGTGGAAGTAAAGAAAAAGGAGAGTCATTTTCTTCTCTCTTTTCTTACCCACCATTACGATGTAAAAAAATCGGTGAGTTTCAACCGCAACCAATGAGAACGAAGATCTCACATTGCAAAAGATGAGGTCATCAGATATCGTATCACACTGGTTTTTTTTTCATAATCCAGATAAACAAAGAAAAGAAAAGAAGGGTCCTTACTGACACTACTGCCCTGTGCATAAATTGGCAAACGCACAACGTTTATTTTTTATTCACCCCTGGTATTTGATTTTTTATGTAGATTGGTTCGTTCTTTGGTGCGTCATTAGCGGTTGCAGATGTCAATGGAGATGGGTAAGTAATGAAAATTGATTACAAATGTGCTTACTTTTGAGCAAATATTTCCGAGATTTTATTCTTTACATTTCAGGATCTATACAGTTGTTCAATAGATTTACTACAATCGTTATAGCTCTGCTTATCACTTAGTTGATGTACTAAAGATCTACTAAATATCTTTTTCGCACTATCGTTAGGAAGAGGTGACGTTCATAGCTTCAAATTCTTTATAATTTTACAAAAATACATTACTTGAAAATTGACGTCTAAGGTGGAATGAACATCTCAAGATTATTAACCTACCTCCTCAGTCAATGATCTGTTCAATTTTTTTACCATGTTTTTCCAAACACTTGGTATCATTTTTACACCTAGCGTTGTCTTTTAAAGATATCGGACTTGAGCCCCATGTATACTGTGAGACATTTGGTACGGCACGAATGGAAAGGTGCGTGTACCAAAATTCATCTGTGCTTAGAACAATTGCGACATTGGTAAAGATAGTACGCTTACCACATACAACTTTTCGGTTCGGATCAAACTCATATTGCATACGTTATACAGAACCATTTCTATTTCGTACGAGTACCAAACCATAAAGATTCTGTGGTGTAAATAGGGCTTTGGTGTTACACGATTTTCATCTCAGAGAATAGATATAATCAAAATTGTATTTATCATGTCTTTTCAGCTTTCAAGATTTACTGGTTGGTGCTCCAAATTATTCCTTGTTGATTGAGGAAGGAGCTGTGTTTGTCTACATTAATAACAGAAGAGTAAGTGAAGCTGTTTGTATCTTGTTTATTATATGCTTTCAGGCTATTACCTGACAAGCTATAAAACTGAAAAAGACAATAACATTCGATGATAGTCAGGGCGGCCGCCGAGAGGTTTTTTGAGACCCTGGAGCAAACGTTAAGTATGACGCCCTCTGCAAGAGAAGCAAGGAGGCACTGGGTGGTCTACGGGTACTCTTCCGAAACAACAAGCAACCACGCCTTTTATATTGGTTGAAAACGCCCTTTAGTAAAGAATTAATCAACAAAAGTGGACGTGTTTGTATTCATACAGACGGCATGACGTCACAGCAGCGTTGAAAACACGACGCCATCTTGTTTTGGGGTAAATCTTCAAAAAAATTCTATAAGTTTCTATAGGAAATTTGCAAACATTTGCATAAAGTTGGAATGATTTCAACAGCTTCCAAGCCTTTTTTAATTTATTTATTGCGATAAATAAACGAGACACTCTCGAACTCTCAGTGTGACGTTATACTTTGTAATGGCTTCATTTACCCCAACTCTTATTTTCGAGCGCAAATTGGTCAAGTCACGTGACATCTCGTCTGTATGAATACTGTTTCTAAAATGTCGGCAACATGTTGAACGAGAATGAGCAAGCTGATTTTGGCAAAATTTTCGGCAATCTTGAACGGAATCTAGCCAATCAAGAGCGTTCTTCAAATCATTGGATCCTGTGAGATATCATGCTGGAATACGTGGTGAGAAATGTTGAATGACTTTACTTGTTTGTGTTGAGCATGATCAACAAATGCGGGGAACATTCGTTGCCGACAATTTTTGGCCACAAATGTTGGCTACAACTACAACTACTAATGGCTGACTCATGGGTAATGGCTTTAAGAGTGGTCTTTCCTGAACTACGGGCATCCCTAGGGTGCCTTTTAATGTGAAAAATTATATTTATGCCCAGAGTCCAGAAAAAGGTCAAACCTTCCTCCGAATGCCAATTTTGTTAGCTAATCCTTCCTCATTTTATCAAGTCAAAATAACCAGATCTTCAAACTCCTTGCGTTGTTTATAACCCTAAAATTTATAAACTAGTTGCTGTGGCCAAAATAACCCAAAATATTCCTATTTTTCTCGTAAAAATTACTAAATCTTCCTCAAATATAGCCTTGAAGTGAAGGTGAAGTTGCGTTTTTTAGTGCCAAGCGCTGGGATCGAAGAAGTAGAGAAGACCTAATCGAGTCCGCGACCCCTCGCCATGACGCTCAAATAGTGGGGCTCTACCTGGGGTCGAACCCTGTCCGCCTGACTGTTCTGGCTGCAAAGTTAGAGGATTACACCACTGCGCCACAACACCTTCAAACAAGAAAAAAACCTTCCTCCGGCTCACAGCAGTGGAGCCGTGACTTTGTCTGGACTCTGTTTTTGCCTTCGTAATTTATACGTTTGTATCCTTTAGGATAATCTGGATTTATCTGATGCCTATCTTCATGGGGATTCAACTCAAAGATGTCGTTTTGGAACAGTCATTGCTGCTGCTGGTGATCTCGACAATGATGGCTTTGAAGGCAAGTTGAAAATTACAAAAACACTATAAAAAGTACTTCCATCTTTTAGCTATTAGAAAAATCAAATTTCATGATTTTAGCGTAACTGGTTTTGCTGCAATAATTTTTCAAACAGGGGACATGTTTTTAGTTACTCCGTATTTTTATAACTAAGTTAGAGTTTACTCTACAATCTCTTACAAAAGTGTTGGACCCCTGTGAAAATATATGTTTTTCGGAATTATTTTCCCCCCTCCCCCCATATCAATGTTGTTTGGTTGAGGGAATCATTCTTTCGGTGGATATGCATGAAAAAACCATTTTTGCACTGCAATCAACATTGAAACGGGGGGAGGGGGGCCAAAAATTCGATTTTTTCAACAGAGGTCCAACACTTTTGTAAGAGATTGTAGATTTTAAATGATATTAATCGAATCGACCAGTAGTTTGGATGTATTGTAGAGTCAACTCGAGTATATTTCTGTTGAGGTCATCGGAGAGGTCTTTATCACCATATAATAAAAGCTGCATCAAAACCTCGTTTGAAAGATTAATATATCCAAATGATCGTAGTAATTCGAAAACTCCAGCGAGGAGATTTCGACGTTGAACCTCAAAGGNATTTGTGCTATGGCTGTGGGTCCACCATCTCCACGTACAGTGCTTTCCTTCAGACAATCTCTTACAAAATTGTTGGACCCCTGTGTCAAATACATGTTTTTTCAGAATTATTTCCCCCCTCCCCCCATATCAATGTTGTTTGGTTTAGGGAATCATTCTTTCGGTGGATATGCATGAAAAAACGATTTTTGCACTGCAATCAACGTTGAAACGGGGGGAGGGGGGCCAAAAATTCGATTTTTTCAACAGGGGTCCAACACTTTTGTAAGAGATTGTAGGCATCAGAATAATAAACAGCCAACTAGCAGATTTTCTTGCGGGCACGTAGATTGGTAAATGCCCAAAGCTATTTTTACACATCCGTTCTTCAATGTACAGATAGATACTTACGTTTCTTCAATCAGATTAAACTATGGTCAGGCCTCATGGGAGTACCGGGTGTATCAGAAAAAACGGGCCACTTGCAAAGCGCCTCTGCGGTGGCGACTTGAGTCTTGCAAATTTATGGTATCGATTTTCGTAATCCAGAAGCTTGAACTTAAACTTTGATGTATTGCTTTTACCTATATTTGCCAATGAAATAGATTTGTTGCTCAAAGTTACCCAAATTTGTCGACCGGTCGATGACAGACGGTCTCCATTTTCTGATACATCTCTGTTCTTTAAAATTCCCAAACAATACTTTTGTGGTTGTTTTTGCTTGATTTTTCAGAAAAGTAATATTCTAAAAGGCTAGAATTAATTAATTTTACCTTGCATCATTGATTTCAGCGTTCATAATAGCATATTTTTCCCCCCAGAGAATGCTATTTTTTGGGTATTGTTTGGGAATTTTAAAGAACAAAGATGTATCAGAAAATGGAGACCGTCTGTCATCGACCGGTCGACAAATTTGGGTAACTTTGAGCAACAAATCTATTTCATTGGCAAATATAGGTGCAAGCAACACAACAAAGTTTAAGTTCAAGCTTATGGATTACGAAAATCGATACCATAAATTTATAAGACTCAAGTTGACACCGCAGAGGCGCTTTGCAAGTGGCCTGTTTTTTCTGATACACCCGGTACAAAATGTGATGGTCGTACTGGAGCCTGCAGTCGGCATTGCTGTTTGAAATATCCCTGTTGTATTCAGGCTGCATTCTGTAGCCATCATGAAAGTGGTTGCAGATCAACTGTGTTCATCCCAAGTGTGAAAGTAATTTCTGTTAACTTTCTAGACGTTGCAATTGGTGCTCCATACGGAGGAGAAGATGGCAGAGGTGCAGTTTTTATTTATCATGGTTCAAGAGATGGACTTCAGTCATCTTACTCACAGGTAAAGCCTCTTTCTTGACAAATTGCATCAACTTACCGTCCTTAAACAAGCAAAACTTGTTTGATGAATCTTTAAAGTTTTGCTTTTGGAACAAAATGATTTCTCTATTGTGTCCCTACAGAAACATGCATTTCGATTTGCGTGAAACAAACAGTGCTTTAGGATATTTCAAAATAACATCTCATTACAATTTCTTTTTGTTAGGTTTTCTTTTTGATGCATCCTANGGTGCTCCATAGGGAGGAGAAGATGGCAGAGGTGCAGTTTTTATTTATCATGGTTCAAGAGATGGACTTCAGTCATCTTACTCACAGGTAAAGCCTCTTTCTTGACAAATTGCATCAACTTACCGTCCTTAAACAAGCAAAACTTGTTTGATGAATCTTTAAAGTTTTGCTTTTGGAACAAAATGATTTCTCTATTGTGTCCCTACAGAAACATGCATTTCGATTTGCGTGAAACAAACAGTGCTTTAGGATATTTCAAAATAACATCTCATTACAAGTTCTTTTTGTTAGGTTTTCTTTTTGATGCATCCTACATCATTGTCTTCATCTGAAATTGTCCACTTTATCTACAGAAACTTATACCTGCCCAGTTTGGACTGGTAGGACTCTCCCTGTCTGCATTTGGTAGTGCTATTTCAGGAGGTGTAGATGTTGATGGTAATGGATATCCAGGTAGGTAATAATTTTGATGTGAATGACGAAATCATGTCTTGCCTTGTCCTACCTACTGGCCTGGCCTGGCCTGGCCTGGCCTGGCCTGGCCTGACCTGACCTGACCTGACCTGACCTGACCTGACCTGACCTGACCTGACCTGACCTAACCTGACCTGACCTGACCTGGTCTGGCCTAACCTGCTCTATCTGTATTTCTGAAACCATTTTTGGCGCTTTGTGCAGTGAAAAATTATTTTTCTTCTTGAATTGATTTGCAATAAAGTCGTAGCTGCGTGTAAATATAGAGATGAAAGTGAGACCAGAATTTGTTATTTTGACGCAGAACTTTGTAGTACCTTTTGAAAGAAATCAACGTTGCTTAATTGAATGAGCTTCATTTAATACTATATGGTCCTGCTTAAAAGTGGCAACTTATATTAAGTAACAGGCTTCTCACAATATAAATTTAAAGGCCCATTGTCGAACATGATCATTTGTGCGCTGAATGAAAGGCAAGGGCCAGAAACGACTTTCAGATCATACGAAAGTCAATTTTGGCGCCACAAAGGATCATGGTTAGCAATAGGTCTTAATCAGATTTGATCAATCTAGTGTTCATTTAAAAAGGGTTGGTGCTCGACGTGTAATTCCGCGAAGAAAAGAGGATACCATTTGCAAAAATTCAAGCAATCACTGATGTTAATGAATGATTAACTTAGCAATTCTTCCTTCTTTGAATTCATCATATTTGAGATCATTCAACTCTTTTTTCAGATCTTGCAATTGGCAGCTTTCTTTCAGACCGTGTTGTTTATCTCAGGTAATTCTGAAATATCTGCCCACAACTTTGACTATCAAATTTCACTCTTATGCTTTAAAAGTCTACCTCCGTTATTGGGCTTAGACCGATACAAATATATACCTTTTATAATACCTTTGAGAAGAGTTCTGTTTGGTCTGATATAGAAAACCTTCAATCAAGAGACAAGAAGATTGTCAAAGTCTGCCAATAGTACACAATTTTGAAATTGCATCAAATGCCTGAAAAATACACAGCTGGGACAGTTTTCAAAAGCTGTCGCTATCTTAATGACACTCAGTATATTATCTCGCTCTGAAACAATTACGAAGTCAATGCGTGGAAGTCTTTATCATGCAGTTTTTATACGGTGTAGTGGCAAAATGTAGCCAGATCTTTACAAGAAAGATTCAGGGGCATCGCCAGCCCTGTAAAAGTGGGGTGGACAAAGTAAAGAATTAGGTTCTGTGAGGTATACCTAACCATTTCGACACTGTTTTTCCTGATGAAAAAATACCACTCTGAGAAACTGGGGTGGACATGTCCACCCCAGTCCACCCCCTGGCCACGCCACTGGAAAGATTCGTTAAGAAATGCGACCGGCAGTTTCCATTTAAAGAATTTGTCATGAATTTCCAGAAAACTGCTACCTAACTGGTCAATTGATCATAGAAAAAAGGCAATTCCATTCGTCAGTTAATTGGACTCCTATATTATTAACTCTCATTAGATAGAGCCAGACAAGAATTTAAAATTTGAACTACGAACTTTGCTGATAAATTTTTCGTTTTCCTAGGAAACAAAGGATATCCTATTCTCTCACTAATTCCCTCATGTGGAAGCCGGTGTGAAAGCCTAAATTGCTTGAGCCATTTGTGTCTAGGGAAACGTCCGTCCAATGCAGAAAACACGGACTGATCAACAAACAACAGCTAAAATTGCTACATTTTTAAATGCTATACTTTGAATCTCACGTAATAATCTCTCTATTTTGAAGGTCAAAGCCTGTCGTAGCAATCAGAGGCAAACTCACACTAGCACACACACAATTCAACCCCAAATTAAAATCTCAGCTATGCACTGGTCCTGATGGTGCAAGACATTTATGGTAAGGTATCCTCCCGCTCAATTTTTACGACGTAGAACTTTCTTAGGCTTACGACTTACCACCATGGAGGGTGGAGCGCCTCCCCAGAAGGTCGTTTGTAGGAAATTTCACTCCACCTGTCGGATTTTTTGCGATTTACAGGTCCACCTTTTAAAGATTTTACCGGAGAAATGATGTATTGAACACGAATTTATTGACATTCGAGGATAAATGTCGACAAGAATTTTGAATATGCAGCATCTTTTTGCTTCATATTCACTAATTTTGAAAGTTACAAGGTTGGATTGCAAAATAATTCTAAACTTTAGTTATTGAAGGAGAGCATTTGACATTTCACGAATGATTGTAGTGTATGTTCATACAACTGGCGTTGTCGTTGTTGTTGTTGTTGAATTTTCCGTCGGAAAATTTTGTTTCTTTGCCCTCCTACGAATTCATGGTTGTTATCAGCCCTGGTTATTTGTGATTTTGCCCGAGAGCTGTTTTTGAAGAAATAATTGCTTGCATAGATCAATTTTCGTCCATTGTTTGCTATTAGGGACCGTTCATCATTTACAGAGNGCACAGTTTGTTACCTCTAAACATGAATCGAACGAAAAATATAGTAATTTATATTTTGATTTTTACGAGGGATGCGATTTCAAAATAATAAAGACGACATTTTTCCAAACGTTATTTTCGCGGTCATTTTATGTTCGTGATAATTTCTTACGGCACTCGCTAACATTCAAAATATAATACCTGTCCTATCCCAATAAGGTTTAATTTTAACGTTACATCGCTTGGCCATTAATGCATGCGAGGATGCGATCGCTGCTTGCAGACACAAATATCATTACCAGGCCTGGCCATAATTTTATTAGCAAGACAGCTCTATATGGTTCTCATGGTAATGTTTAGGCGAGCTACTATTACATTAAGAAATAAGAACAAAGGAATAAGAGATTTGAAGGAGGGCAGTTTACTATTTGGAACAGTTCAGGAGTGCTATTTACAGCTTTCCTCCAGCTTCTAAAGGTGATCCTGAAGGGGAGCAAGAGCTGTGGCTCCCTCCAAATGGCCATCCCTATTAGGCAGAACTGGCATTAATTGCAGGCTTATTTACTTACTTACAAGCGTTTACCTGTAGTACTTTTATTGCAGGAATATTTTTCATACTCATTACAGGCACAGAATATTTTCAATGAGGTCTGGGTCTTATCAGATGCTTCATTTTATGAACAGTGTCTGATGACTGTTTTCAACGTGAACAATTGTTCCAGTGTTAAAAGCTATCTTCAAATTTTGCACAATTTTGTAGCTGTTCTGATTGTTTTCTTCTTAGACCAAGCCAAGGAGTGTATATAACCCATTGGTTTTCAAAGTCCTTTACAATTATCAGCCACAGCGGGCTTGCAAGTTATGCCCTACAATGAAACCTGGTACAGTGCAAGCAATGGTATGGTTTATCCAAGATTTTCTTTCATATGTGTTACTGATATTTTTATTGAGGTCCAAAATGACCGAGTAACTCACGTGACACAACGCTGGTTGAGAAATCACTAAAAAGTTATAATATAAATCAAGAAATAAACAAACCCCAGGTGGCAGATGTCTAGATCTATCAATCTTTCGATGTATGTTTATGTATTCGCTTAACAACCCAATTTTTATTTCGCACCCACAATTAGTGAGCTAGCTACCTAGAATTCAGGGCGTCTTTTACGATCTGCTTTGTTTACATTCGTGGCTAGTATACCGTATAGATCTTATTGTTTGAGATCGCTAATCGCTTTGTACTTACTGCATTACTTACTTACCTACATTAGTTCTTACTATTTCTTACTGCATATCAGTCAAAAACCAGGAATTGGATGCCATTTGTTTACAAAATCTGCCCTTGTAGAGGGGTCAAGTTTTAGCCTTTAAGTCAATACTTTCAATTTTTGCTGCTAATATTAAAATTGTATATTTTTTGGTTACCCAAGTGAAGAATTATTTCAAAATTTGTTTTTTCCAAATGTTGTAATTTTAACTTCGACTTCTTCTATGTTTTCAGGCCACATACGCAAAGAACTGTGGTGCAGACTTGATTTGTGAAGCAGACATTAGTCTAGCTGCAAAGTTGAATCTTGCACAGTAAGCTAAACTTCTTTTTTGGATAGATAGGTAGTAGGAATAGGAATGCCTTCATGGTTTCTCTGGTTTCAGCGTTCACCTGAATTTGATATTTCGACGCTGGTAATATTTTAGGTTTAGGCGATTTTAGAGAGAATTTGTTTATGTTAAGTTTAAAATCTTAGGAATAATGCTATGGAAAACTGGGAGCAAGTTTCAGAAGACATCATTTCATTTAGGATTGTACCTTGAGATTGATATTTAAACATCAATGCTTAGTCTGTGCTATGAATTTCCAAGAGAACTCGTTTTAAGTTGTTTTAAATATTTCTTTCAAAAATTCTAAGTCTTGAAATTAAAACTGTACCTTTTCTACAATGACCTCAGGATTCAGAGAACTTTTTTAAAAATCAGCTTCTGTAGCGTTTCTGATGACTAAAGTTTTCAGCTTCTTTGATCTCTAATTTGACGTTGCAATCTTTTGTATTTTTACTTTAATTTTTAGAGGACGAACTGAAGTACATGTTGGTGTTACTGAAACTATAAACCTTGAAATTGCGCTACAAAACAACGGTGAAAATGCCTTCCTGTCACGCGTCATCACGATGTGTCCGGTACAGTTGTCAGTTATTGGTGTACACTCAAAACTTGTAAGTTCTTCAATTTGTTTTATGCAAAATATCACAAAATCATATTTTAGCCATTGGCTTAGAACACTTTAAAGGAAAAATCCGGGGTTGGTATTATTGTCGATATGGGTGCACGTTGGAGTTATTTTAGGTGCGCTCTGACGTCAACATTCAACCCAAACGAGGCTGATCTATTATTTGAGATGCATCCTGAATCCTGAAGTCATAATCTTGCCTTTAAATCGTGGCTAGCTTTCGTTTTTTCGTGCAACCGCAGAAAAATGGCACCGGAATTTGGCCAGTTTAGGCCTGACTTCTTCATTATTTATCGAAGAATAACGGCTGTCAAAAGCCTGAAAAGGTAAAAAGACGTTGATATTTTGCTTAACCAGAAGGTGAGCTTGTTTTATAACCTTGCGTGAACCAACTCCGGATTTTTCATTGGAGAGCCTGAATGCATGGACGTATCAACCCGGGGGTTGAACTTCAACCCATTTGACAAATCTTTATTAGAATCCATACTCTCTGACGACCAGTGGATTAAGAAACTTCAGAAGAAGAAATATATTATTCAGGAAATATTTTTCAGTTCGATTTGGATAGCATATCTTTCAAAGGATATTGTCGCTGTATATGTGTACTCTATTACTCTGTATTACTTTAGTCATGTCTGGAAAGTGATATAGTTTCACAAAACTTGTGGACTGTTTACCAAGGTGCGGGGAGATGCCCCGCTGATGTAAACAACGAGAATTAGGGGCAACTTCTAAGAAACCCGTAAGAAACTTTCAGTACTCAAATTATGAGGATTGTAATCAACTTTAGTAGTGGGTGAAATTTTCAAGTTTCTTGTAGAAATATACGTGCAATATGCAAATGTGGAATGCAAGTGATCATGGAATTATCTAAGGTTGGCGCTTGAACCCATGACTTACCTTTCCCTTATTTTTTTGTCCAAAACCTCGCAAATTTTTTAAGAAAGAAATACTTGCAATTTTAGTTAGCCTTCGGCCAATAGATTCACGTTTGAGTTTTGATTATCGTCCTTTTTCTTTCTTCATATCTCCTCACAGATCTTATTTTATCATTGACCCGATGGTGTTTAAGGGGGCTGGTCACAAAACTGTCAACGAGTCTGTAATCACCATACCATTGTTTTAGGCACGTTTCCATCGCTTTCTGCATTTATTTTGGCGGATGGGGAGCCCCCACTCCACTCCGAAGTGAAGGTTCAAAATCTTCTTATATTTCTGCCATCTTAAATCATACGAATGTTTTGTTCGTTCCTCTGTGAAATATAAAAATTCATCTTCAAAATAACGCTATCATTTTGAAAAAAGAATAATGCAAGATCTCTGTGATATGGCCTAGCTAAAAACTGCAAAATCATTGTTTCGGCAGATGTTCCGTGACCCAGCCCCTTCAAGGCTAGTAGTATATTCTACCACTTTTATATAGGAAAATGCAAACACACAATGGAAACTTGATAATCATAACAAAACACACAATCGCTTGATATTTGACGCTGGGAATCCAATTGGGCCTAGAAAGCGCGTAAGTATTATTCACTCCACTGTCAGCATATGTCTGTGCAAAGAAAGTTCTTTTATTTGAGTTAGATATCTGCGAGCAGTCAAAGATATTAGATGCATCAATCCTTTATGCGTTTTCTACTCATAATCTCAATAATAGAAGCTGATTGATTTGGCAAAAAGTGGCATGCCTAAGTCTTCTAATCTAACTGTTCGCTGAGGCGGCCAGCCTGGCAGAATAACACTCCAATAACGCGTTCTGGTTGGCTGGTCGAGACACACAATCAAACTTATGTCGATAACTCTCGCAGCTTCGAACAGATTTCCTGTAGCTTTGTCTACCTTACTGCTCAGTAAACATGGATTAAAGAAGACGAGTCCTTTTTCTCCTCTATTGCAGATAGCATTTCTTTCGCAATTATGTGTTTCTTTGAGACATAATGTGAACAAAAAATATCTTTCTTGCGAGCTCAGGAATAGGGCAAACCATTGATAGGGTTATGAATATTTAATCGATTTATGCAGCTATACACAGAAATTATAACTAACGCAATCAAATCACAATATTTTGATTTTTCGCCAATCGAACACACGGGACCCTTTTTTGTCTAACTCGGTACACAAGGCAATTCCTAACAACATCCTTTATGAGACGCTTTTGTTTACAGGAGTTATATGACGTTAAATTCACTATAAAGACGATATTATCCACATTGCGAAGATTAACTTTCACTGTAAAAGCTGAAACGTATGTACAACATTTTTCTTCAAGCATGGACACTAATGTGGCAAGGCTGATCTTTAAAACAGCATGCATCCACATATATTAGAATGAATTTTTGTAAGCTTCAGTCACTGTCACAGAACTACAAATATGTTGCTAAGAATTTTGGCGCTAGGCCTACAGCTAGAACCAGCTATCAAGCTTGGTTCACACTAGGATGAAAACGCGTTAGAGTTTGGATAACACATTTTCTAAACTCGATTTAAACACACTTTTAATGATTTTTCGTTTCCAAATGGAATCAAAACTTTTGACAACATGATCGACATTTTATGCAAAGAAATGTGATTCTCTAAGTACTCCTAATGATTCTGACTTTACAAATGTCTTTTCAGGAGTAGCAACGATTTGAACATGAATAATAACCAAGTTACCTTGTCAATCAAGACACTTATCATTGCTGACATTACCGTTTCTGGGTATGCTATGGACCACCTCTTACGCATTATTTCATTCCAATTTATTTAAGGAGAATAAAATCTTTGCCCTTTGCTAAGTTACAAATCCTCGTCCAGGCTCATCTTGATGGACCAATTAGATTGCGTAAATTTCGAACAAATTTGTGTGATTGCTAGGTATTGTTCCAATGAAGATTTATGGAATCTGACTGGTCCGTCAAAATGAGACTGGACGGGGGGCTCGTACTTTAGCAAATGGCAAATAATTTGATTCCCATGTTATTTATTCGTACGGGTTTGATAAATTTAATAGTAATGGAGTAACAAAGAAATCTAATTGCAAAAGCAGAAAAGCTAACTGGCTGGAGGTTTTTGTTTACCTTTTTTGGCTGACCTAAAACCCAACCATAAAATATTTGATATAGCCAAAATAGTAGCCAAATATTAGCCAAAATATTGGGAAGAAATATTAGCCAAACATTTATGGGTGGTACTTTTTCTCACTCTTCCGATGTACCTTTGTTTTGCAGAGTGGCGATTCCTGAGCAGTTAACTTACAATGAGACAAAGAAAGCCGAAGATATTGGTCCAATAATTCTTCATTCTTTCTTGGTAAGAATTTCTTTGAATACTCATGAATGTGCGATATGCTTTGCAGTTTTAAAGTATTATGGCAGCACTCTGAAACCTGCTGAATATCAGAGTTTCACTGAGGCCATCGGCCATCGGCCATTGCTATCAAAATGACTGTAAAAGTCGCAATTTTTCCAGTTTCTGTTCAAGTGTGATTACAATTCATAGTTGAAGCGTCCGGTAGGTCTACCAATAGTGATACCTACGATATTGTAATCAGTCTAGTATTGTGCCATATTCGCATATTTTCGAGTTATGCAGTGCCTAATTCTCAAAATGTGTGTGTAATTTCTGTACTGCTTCTTTTTTATCTTAGATCCAAAACAAAGGACCAAGTACAGTTCAAAGGTCAAGTTTACGAATACACTTCCCAGAAAAATTACAAGATCAGTTCCTATTGAACCTGTTCTCAGTCACCGTAAGTGCTGTAAAGTAAATGTGTGTTGTCTCTTTACTTTGAGACAAGAAACTTGTTGTACTGGATTCATCAAAAAGCCTGCAAAGTTCGCTACAGTTATTTTGTTCAATATTCACATGTGCCATTCTTTTTATCCAAAGAGTTTATGTAAGGCATCCCCCCTAAAACAATGTAAAACATTGTCCTGGCCAAGCAAGCAAACATTGTTTGCCAAGCATTTGCGATTTGCTTGCCAAACAATGTTGTTCCCGTTTGGCCACGTCGCAAAACATTGCTTGACAAGCAGAATTATGGATAATTCGTTGGGCAATCTTTTTGAAAAAGTTTAAATAGTTTGCTTGGCAAGCAAATCTCAAATATTTAGCAAACAAAGTTTGCTGGTTAAACCAGGGCTTAAGGTGGTTGCTGATGCGATAGGCAGTTGGCTTGATTTAATGATTTCCTTCTGGCAGAAGTTACAGCCGTCGTAATACTGAAAGCCAAGACCATGCCTGGCCTTTTGATCCTGTCACGGAGGCCTAAAGGGGGATGGAAGGTCTAAGGCAGCCGCCATCTTCCATACTCAGTGCCTAGGCTTGCGCGTCGTAGGTCTTGATGTTTAGCCATATCAGAACTAAGACATTATTTTACGCGCATCTTTAAGATCGAAGGTTGCCTACTAAGGTGGTTGACGCTTACAGTTTGGCAGAGTGTCATTTGTCACAGTAATCCTCGTTATCTAACGCTATCTTTTGATAGAAGAGGAGAGGTAAAAATTATTGCCTTGGCAATCAGTTGTGTGGATACAGAGACAGCTCTACTATTCTTTACACTTGGAACTTCTTTCAGCCGTTTTTCAGATAGTTTTTAGTATCGTCATGCTGAATTTTTAACAAATTTGATCAAGAATTTTAGGCCTGTTTTGAAAAATACCGAGATTGATTTTTTTTATAAAATCGCTCTTAACTAGGGAACAAGGCAACCGATTTAGACCAACTAGATTTTTTTATCTAAGTTGACATGTTACCTTCGCAATTGTAGCCAGTTTTAAGGAATCTGATGAACTGGTAGCAAACCACAACCTTTGAAACGTCTCTACCTCTCTTTAATTTGCCCGGTATTTGGTTGTGTTGCATTATTATGGCCATTATGAATTACATCCTGCACTGAATTCAATTTAACTTGTTATTTACGATGGTTATTTTAAAATTGTGTAGGTTGATGGATCAGCGCATTGCAAGATCAACAATACCATATATGATCCACTTGAACTGAAGGTAAGTCTTTTGCTGTTTTGATTGAGCTTGCCTAAATTTTTCAAAAAAATTTTATCACACAATAACTATTTTCCTTTCGACAAAAGCGTTCTCAAGTTTACATAAGCAGTTAAATCTTCCACGATAGAGTTTCATTCTGAAATTAATAACCAAGTTAAAAGCTTGATAAAAAAATGTACCCAATAGTTCTGTGTGCCTTTTTGCAGTATGCTTCAAACCGAAGCACATCTCATATCACCCAGATTTATCTTTTTCCAACCTCTGCCAGAGATAAGATGTATCTTGACACGTAATTTGGTTCTTATCACACACAGACAAGTTTAAGATGGCTTTCTAATCGAATATTGGTAATTTTGAACGTGCATTCTTTTATGGTACAGCCGGTGATGTATTTTCGCTTCATTAAGGCCAATTTCCAGTCAGTGGAATTTTCCGAGCGGGTGGAATTTTACACAATAAAAAGTCATCCAACCTTAAATTTCTATTCAATTGCAAAGCGACATTTTCTGTCGTAAACAAAGGAATTTCCGCCCGCTCGGAAAATTCCACTGACTGGAAACTGGGCTTTAGATTGATAACGCAAATAATTACATATCAATAAACAACCCCCTTGGTCTGCGCATTCTTTCTATCTATTTCAAGTGCAGCAAATTGAAACTTCATAAACTGTGTTTAAAATGCAGTGAATTTTGAAAGTGAATTTTTTATATAACCTTCATCGGGCAATTTTGAGAAAAAAGTTTCTGCAACGTTTAGCGGAAATGTCAAAATTAAAATATATTTATGTTTTCCACCATATTTGAACTTTCCTTCGTCATTACATCACGTAAAAAAGCATGAATATTGTCTCATTTTGCCTCGGCAACTGGAAAAAGGAGGTCTGCATAGGACGGCATGTAGTTGCCACATGGCAGCTAGGCCCTATAAAGGGATGAATTTACTCCACAAAGGCGCTCAACTTTCGCTCATCTCATCTCATCTCATCTCATCTCATCTCATCTCATCTCATCTCATCTCATCTCATCTCATCTCATCTCATCTCATCTCATCTCATCTCATCTCATCTCATCTCATCTCGTTGAATTGAATTGATGTTGTTATTGTCGCTTCAGTGAGTTGTAGCGACATATCAATTTAGTCAAAAGAGCGAAACTATGACATGTATTGAGTCTAATAAAGGGATACAGAACAACATTGTGTGGTTAAATTCGACTAAAGTTTCTTTGCATGATAGACTTGCGTTAAATTAGGCTAACAAAATTTCAAGAAGCTTCTTTTTCAAGATTTCTTCTCTGCTCACTTATGCGATGGTTAGACTTGATGTAAACTAAACTTAAACTCGAAACAACCTCTCAATTACTGCGGA
This sequence comes from Aurelia aurita, assembly GCA_004194415.1. Taxonomy (NCBI): domain Eukaryota; kingdom Metazoa; phylum Cnidaria; class Scyphozoa; order Semaeostomeae; family Ulmaridae; genus Aurelia; species Aurelia aurita. The sequence goes on from REGM01000066.1 coordinate 1,183,397, forward strand.
ATTCGAACATCGACCTTAGAATTCCAATGGTGAGGACATCAACTGGTCAAAGATGTTTTTTATTCAGAGGGTGTCAATCTCTGGAATGGGCTGAAAGCTGAAATAAAAGGAGGACCCATTCTGAAATATTTCCGGGAAGGGCTGATAAAATTCCCTAGGCATAGATGATATGCTTTTATATATATGCACTCTTTTTCTTGACTTTTATTAAATCATATTGTATTATACTGTAATATCTTTAATTTGTAATTGTATATTTATTGCATGGCCCCTCTAAATCAGTTTTACGTTAACTGAGGGCTACCAATGCCTAAAAAATTGAAAATGAAATTGAAAATTGGAATGATGTCGCTCTAGTAAATCGACGGGAAAATACTTCTCTATCACAATAAAAAAGATTGAAAAGAAAACATGCTCCTAATAGTGAACATTGAGACATTGATGCAAAAAAGGTTGTTACGATTGCATAAAAAGAATCAATAGAAATGAAAATTATTAAATATTTTATTTATTTTGAAATAGAGGAGATATTTATTATTTATAAGAACCTGTTTCGTTGTTTTATACCCTCTTATTGTTAATGTTCTTGAAATATTCTTTGCAGTTTCATAAAGCCAAGCCAAGTAATAGCAACAAATTCTCAAGCCGAAGAAAGCGAGCAGTAGAACAGAGACTTGTAAGTAGACTTACAACAAGAGCCTTTTTCTTCGCTATACAACCACAACAACAGCCACACACCACTGCTCAACAAGTACTCATGTACAAACTGTCCAAAAACAGGACGACGAATTTTGTGCCGCAGGAAGGCATGGTAGATTGTGAAGGAAACTTTTTCCAAGCAACAGTTGGGGTACTACTAATAATATCTCGATATCTTGAGACAAAATAAAACTCTTTTGAAAATCTGTCAATTTTAAATTAGATTGATCTCTCAGACCTCTGATAGCATTGGATAACACCCTTCCAAATTCAAATTCATTTATATTCAGCAACGTTTACATAGTAAAAAATATACGATAAGTGTCAAAAGATACAATGATACGATTAAATACAATCGAACAATGCTAAGAGTTGCCAAGGACACTATGGAGCAACCGTGTCTGTTTTCGAGCCTAGTGCCCTTTGTGTGGCTTCCAATTATAGGACTTACACATTTATAACGAAACAATTATTTATACAATAATTATACGAGAATAGTATGATATAAAAGGTTAATTAAGATCTTGAATTTGAAAATATGAAAAGCTATAAACTACGTAGGAATAAAGAAACGAAAATGGAAAAGGAGAGGAGGCACGGTGTTTTGTATATGATAATGTAACTTGTTTGGATTCGGAGCATGGGTTCATTTGTTTAGTTTCATGAACGATTTTTGTATTTTTGTAAAGCCAATTTCGGAACTTGCGTCGGAAAGTTGTTTTGCTGGGTTTGTTTCGAATATCAAAAGGGATATCATTGTAACTGNGACACGTAATTTGGCTCTTATCACACACAGACAAGTTTAAGATGGCTTTCTAATCGAATATTGGTAATTTTGAACGTGCATTCTTTTATGGTACAGCCGGTGATGTATTTTCGCTTCATTAAGGCCAGTTTCCAGTCAGTGGAATTTTCTGAGCGGGCGGAATTTTACACAATACAAAGTCATCCAACCTTAAATTTCTATTCAATTGCAAAGCGACATTTTCTGTCGTAAACAAAGGAATTTCCGCCCGCTCGGAAAATTCCACTGACTGGAAACTGGGCTTTAGATTGATAACGCAAATAATTACATAGCAATAAACAACCCCCTTGGTCTGCGCATTCTTTCTATCTATTTCAAGTGCAGCAAATTGAAACTTCATAAACTGTGTTTAAAATGCAGTGAATTTTGAAAGTGAATTTTTTATATAACCTTCATCGGGCAATTTTGAGAAAAGAGTTTCTGCAACGTTTAGCGGAAATGTCAAAATTAAAATATATTTATGTTTTCCGCCATATTTGAACTTTCCTTTGTCATTACATCACGTAAAAAAGCATGAATATTGTCTCATTTTGCCTCAGCAACTGGAGAAAGGAGGTCCGCATAGGACGGCATTTAGTTGCCACATGGTAGCTAGGCCCGATAAAGGGATGAGCTTACTCCACAAAGGCCCTCAAATTTCGCTCATCTCATCTCATCTCATCTCATCTCATCTCATCTCATCTCATCTCATCTCATCTCATCTCATCTCATCTCGTTGAATTGAATTGATGTTGTTATTGTCGCTTCAGTGAGTTGTAGCGACATATCAATTTAGTCAAAAGAGCGAAACTACGACATGTATTGAGTCTAATAAAGGGATACAGAACAACATTGTGTGGTTAAATTCGACTAAAGTTTCTTTGCATGATAGACTTGCGTTAAATTAGGCTAACAAAATTTCAAGAAGCTTCTTTTTCAAGATTTCTTCTCTGCTCACTTATGCGATGGTTAAACTTGATGTAAACTAAACTTAAACTTGAAACAACCTCTCAATTACTGCGGAATTCGAACATCGACCTTAGAATTCCAATGTTGAGGACATCAACTGGTCATAGATGTTTTTTATTCAGTGGGTGTCAATCTCTGGAATGGGCTGAAAGCTGAAATAAAAGGAGCACCCATTCTGAAATATTTCCGGGAAGGGCTGATAAAATCCCCTAGGCATAAATGATATGCTTTTATATATATGCACTCTTTTTCTTTGACTTTTATTAAATCATATTGTATTATATACTGTAATATCTTTAATTTGTAATTGTATATTTTTTGCATGGCCCCCTCTAAATCAGTTTTACTTTAACTGAGGGCTACCAATGCCTAAAAAATTGAAAATGAAAAATGAAATTAAAAATTGAATTGAATTGGTAAATCTACGGGAAAATACTTCTCTATCACAATAAAAAAGATTGAAAAGAGAAGCATGCTCCTAATAGTGATCGTTGAGACATTGATGCAAAAAAGGTTGTTACGATTTCATAAAAGAATCAATAGAAATAAAAAATTATTAAATATTTTATTTGTTTTGAAAGAGAGGAGATATTTATTATTTAGAGGAACCTGTTTCGTTATTTATACCCTCTTTTTAATTGTCCTGAAATATTCATTGCAGTTTCATAAAGCCAAGCCAAGTAATAGCAACAAATTCTCAAGCCGAAGAAAGCGAGCAGTAGATCAAAGACTTGTAAGTAGACTTACAACAAGAGCCTTTTTCTTCGCTTTACAACCACAACAGCAGCCACACACCACTGCTCAACAAGGACTCATGTAAAAACTGTCCAAAAAACAGGACGACGAATTTTGTGCCGCAGGAAGGCATGGTAGATTGTGAAGGAAACTTTTTCCAAGCAACAGTTGGGGTACTACTAATCATGTCTCGATATCTTGAGACAAAATAAATCTCTTTTGAAAATCTTTCAATTTTAAATTAGATTGATCTCTCAGACCTCTGATAGCATTAGATAACACCCTTCCAAATTCAAATTCATTTATATTCAGCAACGTTTACATAGTAAAAAATATACGATAAGTGTCAAAAGATACAATGATATGATTAAATACAATCGAACAATGCTAAGAGTTGCCAAGGACACTATGGAGCAACCGTGTCTGTTTTCGAGCCTAGTGCCCTTTGTGTGGCTTCCAATTATAGGACTTACACATTTGTAACGAAACAATTATTTATACAATAATTATACGAGAATAGTATGATATAAAAGGTTAATTAAGATCTTGAATTTGAAAATATGAAAAGCTATAAACTACGTAGGAATAAAGAAACGAATGTGGAGAAGGAGAGGAGAGGAGGCACGGTGTTTTGTATATGATAATGTAACTTGTTTGGATTCGGAGCATGGGTTCATTTGTTTAGTTTCATGAACGATTTTTGTATTTTTGTAAAGCCAATTTCGGAGCTTGCGTCGGAAAGTTGTTTTGCTGGGTTTGTTTCGAATATCAAAAGGGATATCATTGTAACTGTTTCACAAAATACTGCAGAATAACCTCGAGCTTGATTTACAGCTGTCTCTAATCTTGCCATTGTCGTCGCCCCAAAAGGTTGGGATCATTTGTCCGGGTTTTTAAAAGTAAGATTATAATTGGTAGTTTGAGCGAATAGGTAAATTGAACACAATAACATCTAAAGCGAAAACAACGAATCATCATAATTCTAGCTTGTAATGTAAGTAGATTTTTCATTTTTGAAATTTCAAACTGCTCAATTTTGACTTTTCATCTCTTTTTTTAGGATTGTTCACGTGGAAAATGTCGGATACTCCAATGTGATGTAGGACGACTAAGACGTGGCGAGAACGTGGTCATTAAGCTCAATTCCAGTTTGGTGGAAGCAACTGTTGCAAAGGTAATTTCACTGAGTATTAAATAGAAATAATGATAAATATGAGATTTACTTATTTACTTTGCCGCCTTAGCATGACATTTTCATACTCCCAAATGGATAACATATGTGCTAAAGCGTTTTCAAGTCATTGCTGTAAGGCAGAAACATTACGGGACTTTGATCGTGATTTTCAGCCGTTCTTGAAGGTTTCTTGCAGGAGCCTTTTTGAGAAAATCCCTTATAAATTGATTACAGTGAGGTAAATTTTAAAATCAAATTGAAAAATGTCCGATATTTTGCCAATATTACTGCTTTGATATCCAGGAAACAGTAGGCATTCAAGCGGGGATTTTTGTTATACTCGCCCAGTGGTACTCGTTATCAGCATGCAGGGGCGGCGCCAGCTCTGAAAAAGTGGGTCTGACAAGGGATAGAGTTGATTCCAGAAGGTATACCTAATATTTTTTACATTGTTTTGCTCAAGAATATATACCGACCTTAGAAAAGTGGGGTAGACATGTCCACCCTAGTCCACCCCCTGCCGCCACCCTTGTCAGCATGCAGAACCTATAGGATAAGAAGTGATACTTCCCAAAGGGTACACCATGTATTTTAAACCCACGACCAAAAGCAGGAGCGCTAACGGCTAGGCAGTTCACCACCTCATCTTAAACATCAAACATTTCGGAAATTGCTATAGTATAAACAATCTTAAGATCTTTTCCATATTCTCCAATTCTAGTGTTATTGCAAGCAGCAACTCACCATCTGATATATTTTTGCAATTGCCTTGTTTTTGTAGGTAGTGAAGGGAAATTCATTGATAGTTGTTCGTGCTGATGTCCTTCCTGATGCCGTACGTCAGCCGTCTTTACACTTCCCTGACAGCGCTGAGGTAAGACCAAAGCATCTTCTCTTTCTGATAAATCATAAAGGAACTGCTAAATACATCTCACAAGGGAAAATAGTACAAATTTTTGCAAAATTTGTTTCTCTGTCCGCGTCCAACAGAAAAATATCACATGAAAAAAAAGCCAAATTCATCAAATACATTCTTATTATCATAATTATCATAGAAATAGTTGTATCGCATAGTTTTGATGCAATTATCTTTATGTTATGGTTACTGCTATGTTAGTTTTAGTAGATTTATATGTAAGATATACTCTGCCAGTCTTGTAATGGGAAATGAAATATTGAAATTGAACTTGAATGTTGATAAAGGAGTTAAGGACAGTATATGTATCCCATTAGTTTTCAATTTTCATGCAGAGAAATAGAAAAGGGGGAATGTTTTTGTATACCCAGTAGCTCTGTCCTGTCTTCTGAGAGGCAGATTCCTATGCTCATCAATGAGCCATTTGTGCTGAGTAAAGCCTTGGTCAAACGCATCCAACATTTTATCCAACATTACATCCAACATTTCAAATAAAAAATGAACAGCGACATCTATACAAATGATAAAAAGGACGCGTAAAGCAAAATGTTGAAACTGATTGAAAATAGCGGTCAAATAACAAAATATCAAGTTTTAGAACGTTCTGCACATGCCCACAAATGAAATGTTGGACGAAATGTTGGACGAAGCGGTCAAACGCATCCAACATTCCATCCAACATCTAAAAACAAAATTTGTTTTTGATCTCGATCAAACTTCATCCAACATCAATTTGCAGATGTTGGACGACACAGCATGAGTGGTCAAACGCATCCAACATTTCATCCAACATTAATTTTCAGCATGTTGGATGGAATGTTGGATGCGTTTGACCACCCATGTTGGGTCATCCAACATTTGCAGAGTGATGTTGGATGAAGTTTGATTGAGATCAAAAACAAATTTTGTTTTTAGATGTTGGATGGAATGTTGGATGCGTTTGACCGCTTCGTCCAACATTTCGTCCAACATTTCATTTGTGGGCATGTGCAGAACGTTCTAAAACTTGATATTTTGTTATTTGACCGCTATTTTCAATCAGTTTCAACATTTTGCTTTACGCGTCCTTTTTATCATTTGTATAGATGTCGCTGTTCATTTTTTATTTGAAATGTTGAATGTAATGTTGGATAAAATGTTGGATGCGTTTGACCAAGGCTTTACTCAGCACAAATGGCTCATTGATGAGCATAGGAATCTGCCTCTCAGAAGACAGGACAGAGCTACTGGGTATACAAAAACATTCCTCCTTTTCTATTTCTCTGCATGAAAATTGAAAACTAATGGGATACATATACTGTCCTTAACTCCTTTATCAACATTCAAGTTCAATTTCAATATTTCATCTCCCATTACAAGACTGGCAGAGAATATCTTACATATAAATCTACTAAAACTAACATAGCAGTAACCATAACATAAAGATAATTGCATCAAAACTATGCGATACAACTATTTCTATGATAATTATGATAATAAGAATGTATTTGATGAATTTGGTTTTTTTTTCATGTGATATTTTTCTGTTGGACGCGGACAGAGAAACAAATTTTGCANAAAGCCTGTAGCTCTCAAACCATCTATCAGATTCCTATAAACTGATAATGGTTGTGTAGCTAACATATCAACTTCGATCAGAAAATTTAGTTTATCAAAATCAGTCTTATCGTTCTCATCTTACAAGCGATTTGATAGAAATGCTATATCTCAAAATCCTTCAAAACAGGACTAAAATCCTTGATCAAATTTGCTAGCAATTTAGTCCCACTTCTATCATAATCAAATTCTATCCGTCTATCTCGTTGCTCAAACATTCACTTGGTATGTAAAGAGGCTGCTGCATAATCGTATACCCTTGGGACTGCCTTCTTTGGTCCATTTTCTATTATCACGAGGCTGGATTGCTAGCAAATTTTATCAAAGATTTTAGGCCTGTTTTGAAGGATTTTGATATGAAGCATTCTTTATAAAATCGCTTGTCATTTGAGAACGATACGACCGATGTTGACAAACTAAACTTTTTTATTCAAGTTGATCTGTTAGCTATAAATGTATTATCAGTTTGTAGGAATCTGAAAAATTATTTGAGAGCGACAGGCTCTCAAAAAGGTATGCATTTTTTGACTTACCCTGTATTGGGATATTACCTTACTTTATGGTTCCAATAAATCCCAGTCATATATGTCAGTTTTATTAATCTTCCAACTACAGCAATGTATCGTTATGGTACTGCAGGTAACCGCAAATAAGAAACGCATATACCGGGTGACAACAAAACAAAAATGAACCGAGAATATCTGCTACACAAAATAAAATAATAAACTGACATGAGAGATTTAAACGTCTTTGTGTAGCTACATCGTCTATCTTTGTGTAGCTACATCGTCTTTGTGTAGCTACATTGTGTAGAGATAGATGCATGCAAGTTGAGTTGCATATTCCCAGGATTGACATGCTCATTGTGTTGTTGCTCTGTAGGTGATCGAAATCGATCCCCTGATTTTGATGACTTTTGACGTATTTTAGAACTGCCTGTTTTCAATAAATCTTTTTTGTCGCTAGTTTGCGATGTCGATAAAAATAGCAAAAAATAGTAGCAATGTAGCCTAGTCATTTAACTACATAACAACGGTTAAATCGCTGATTTTGGTGGATCGCTCTATTTTGTGTTGCATATTTTCCCGATTCACTTTTTTTTGGGCCACCCAGTATAAAAAACTTAGGTACTCAGTTTTGAAACGACAATGGCAAAAATAATGCTTTATTGTTTCTAAACAGTAGGCTAGAATTGCAAACAGTGTTTATCATTCACGGGTACCTACTGTGTTTCAATTTGAGCAAATCCACTGTCAGTATTTTGTCGATAATATAATTCGCCTTCTCATATAATTTCAGGTCACAGTGCAGATTTTTTCACCAAGAGGAAATCTTAGCAAAGAAAAAACGGTGCCTTGGTGGATAATATTAATTTCAGTCATCGCCGGTTTGGTCTTAGTAGCAGGTGTTATCTTCGTCTTTCATAAGGTAAGCACATATTTTCCTTCATATTCATCTTACAAGGTGCTTATACTGTGCGTCCCAAAAACATGTCATAAAGATTAGATTAAAAAAGCTAATCGGGGGTCTTTTCCTTTTGTGTAATAGCCCGGATGGGCGAACTTCCAGATGCCTGACCAAGCAATTCACTTCGCCGTCCTTCGGTTCGGAAGGGATGTTAAGCTAGGGGTCCTATGCCTGGATGTGGCATGCATGGTAGGCCTAAATTAGCTGTAATATAGCTAGAAAGTTCTCCAGCCTACTTTAAAATAAAGTGATGAAAGAAATAAAATGAAAAAAGCCCATTTCCTTAGTCAGAATTAGGGGCTCGAATTTTATTTTAAAGGTTCGAGATATCGATGTGAACATTCGAAAATTAGTCCAATTCCTGTAGAATTCTGAAAGATGTTGCTCGACCAGACTCTTTTGCAGAATAGCTACAAGATCTGCTGTGAAATGTTCTTTTTTGTATAAAGAGCAAAAGCTCTCATTCAGATACAACGTAATTTGTTTATAGCTTTGAAACAGGAAAATCTGGATGCTTTGATGTTTTGGTTTTCGTATACCCTTTTTCACGATTTCGAACAAAAGTTTATTGCTGTTTAAATTTATTTTACTAGATAACAATCTATACGAAAGACATTTTAGTTATACTTCAGATACAGAAAGCATGNTTCCTGCAGAATTCTGAAAGATGTTGCTCGACCAGACTCTTTTGCAGAATAGCTACAAGATCTGCTGTGAAATGTTCTTTTTTGTATGATTAGTCGAAGAGCAAAAGTGCTCATTCAGATACGACGTAATTTGTTTATAGCTTTGAAACAGGAAAATCTGGATGCTTTGATGTTTTGGTTTTCGTATACCCTTTTTCACGATTTCGAAAAAAAGTTTATTGCTGTTTAAATTTATTTTACTAGATGACAATCTATACGAAAGACATTTTAGTTATACTTCAGATACAGAAAGCATTGTGATTTTCTACATTTTATCTCCTTTTGGACACCCGGGGATATAAATCAGCTTTTTTAGCTTATTAGGGTCTTTTAGCGCTGTTTCAAGATAATATTCCGGCAGAATTTTGTTATATTGAATATCTAAATCTTTGAATCGTATGTTTACTTGCTTGAATCTATTTTTGGGAAGAATAGGCATCAAAACTTTACATAAACGATTGGACAAATGGTCAATGGAGAAGGGGTACTTGGCTGGTCAGCCCTCTTTGGGTTTATCTGGAGAGGAATTTCCATTTTTCCCTACAGTATCCAAGTATCCTGGACAACTATTCCATTTAATATATTCGTAGTAGCAGAAATCTATGTAGTAAACTTTAGAATTGTTTGCTCAAATGAAATTAAAACTTGAAATTATGAATCTTCCTTTTGAGTTAATATTTGAAAGTATTCAAGAGATCTAAAATCCCCAAAGTCAAAATGTAGCAAAGTACTTAAAGTTCCATTCGAACCATTAATTCAAAAAGAAGATTCAATAAACATTAGTCCAATCATTTTTAAAGATTTCACGCCTATGCTCGTTTCTGCTGCATATGCTCATTTTTTGTGATACTTCGCAGAGTGGCTTTTTCAATCGGAAGAAAGAGGATTACTCATTTGATTCAGTGCCAACAGTAATGGATTAAAGCCTACGAAGCGATGTACAAATCCAAAGGAGAGATGGATGACACAAACTTTGGCACAAAGTCATTCACCATCTCAGAGCCAAATTGATCAACTTTGGTTCATTCAGCTGAAGGTTTGGACCTAGGAAAGGCTTTCAGCCTCCACAGTTGACTGTGGTGACAACGTTGTTGATACTAGAGTATACATGATATGCATGTTGACGCGTTCGATTATGAGTGAGTGGCAAATTGAGTCCATAATGGCGGACTCGAGCTGCAAAGTTTAAGGAAAAATCCTTAGTTTATTTCCTCAGTCGCGCTCAATCGGGGAACAAAAATATCAAAACTCAATAAGATTAGGCACTATGAAAATCTCAGCTTTCACCTAGGCTAATTTTTAAGAACATTTTTATACTCTAATTATGTGATCCTGATGCCAGAAGAAGGTGCGCCCGAAGCTTCGCAGCTCGCGGCCGCCATTATGGACTCAATTTGCCACTCACTCGCAATCGATGACGTCAATATGCATATCATGTATTGCATTTGTTGTTAGTGAGAAGTCTAGATAAATTATGAAGTGGTCTGAGAGACTATGAATGACTTGAAGAAGCCTGTAAAGTATAGCTTGTTACTAGTTAATAAAGTTTGTGACAATGGCATCCGTTGCTTTTGATTCACACGCCACGGCAAAGGGATAAGAGATAACAAACAAAGGAATTTCTACTGTGTATTTGTAAGCATAGGTTCCAAATCTTTACATTTGCGTAAAAAGGTCGGTGCAAAATTATGTGACCTATTTGTTTGAATTGAATGGCTTGAAAGAAATTGTAGCTACTTTGCTATAATTCTACCGTTAGACTTTCCTGAAATCTGAAACATTTTTCGAAATTACAGCTTATTTTATATTTCAACTCATTTGAGGATGTGACGTCATCAAATTTCTAGATCGCATACCATCAGAGTGAAAGAATTTTGCTTGATACCATATTGTAGAATTTCATAATCAATGTTTTTCACGAAAATTATTCTATTGATACAGACGGCATGACGTCACAGCAGCGTTGGAAACACGACGCCATCTTGTTTTGGGGTAAATATTCAGAAAATTTCTATAGGAATCTATAGGAAATTTGCAAAAAGTTGCATAAAATTGCTCCTCTATTCTACCTTGCGATGTGAGTAGGGAAAGGATAGGTAGCAATTGTCAGTCAGACCTAAACCTATGAAATAGACACACGAACGTGCTGTTTTTAAAAGCAAAACAAAAATTTAGGCCAAGAAAGCTGTGAAAAACTTGCCTTTGCGTCGATAATTTCGTAGTTAGCAGCACAAACTCTGTCGGCTGTGAGTTACTCATCGCTTCTTCAAAGTCAACCTTTCTTTTAGACATTCACCTATCTATCTGCTAAAGTTTTTGAATAATTTGAAGCTATTTGAATTGATTTATTGCGATAAATAAACGAGACACTCTCAAAATCACAGTGCGACGCTATACTTTGTAATGGCTCCATTTACCCCAAGTCTGATTTTCGAGCACGAATTGATCAAATCACGTGACATGTCGTCTGTATGAATGTTTCCTCAAAAAGTTTAGAAATTACGATGGTTTTAAGATTTGTTCAAAAATTTTCTTCAAAAATTCTAAAATTATTGAGTATTTCTGAAAAGTCCAACAGTAGAATTATAGCAAAATAGCTAAAGTTTCTTTCAAGCCATTCTATTCAAAGAAATAGGTCATCGAATTTTACAACGACCTTTTAAAGTTTTGGAACCTATGCTGTATTTGTAGCCTGAACATGAATAAAGCAAACCGCAAAAGATAGTCTGAAACCTAGGTGGCTAGCTCAAGTAGACTTTAAAGAGTAAACATTTGGATATATTGAAAGTAGAAAGCTAAATCTAAGTATTTTGCTGCTGAATGTTTATTTATCTAATGCAGGAGGGAACAATCAGTAATAGAAGTCTCGGATATTCTCATGTGTAATTCAAACACTCAATGCTAAAACTATGTTGAAAAATAAAAACAAAAACAAAATGTAAAAATATAGTTATTTACTCAATGCTAAACTTCTTAATAACAC
>REGM01000066.1:1197747-1228821 GCA_004194415.1 Aurelia aurita
GGGGGGGCAAGGGGGGGCGGTCGCCCCCCCAATGGTCAAAAAGTTGGTGTCTGAGAAAAGCCCAAATCTGCAATAAAATCGGCACCTCAGGGGGGGTCAATGAAATTTCTGGCAAAATTAATAATCCTGCAAGAGAAATGTCATTCAGTGACAGCTTTATCATTCTGCTTCTGCTAGGAACTTACATTTTTCGAAGAGTTCTATGTTCTTAGAAGTAATTGATTTACTTATGTTAGCAAACAATGTCAGAATTATTGACTGAGCTTTTCCTCGCTTCGCTCGTATTCGATTTACTATCCTCGACGTTACGCACACAAATGTTTTTCGTTATCAAACTTTCCAATTATTACAGCACTAAATGTGCGGCACCCCCCAACTTTTAGTTTGTCGGTTAATCAAGAATTTATAGATTTGGTGTGGTACGAATTTTTCAAAATTTTCCAAGTTTCCATTTCAGCAATGGCAAAATTTTGAATCGAAAAAGGCTTTCTAAGCCAAAGTAAAGAGTGTGCCCCTTAAAAATTTTCCTGTAGGTGCTAATTTATAGAAACTTTGCTACAAACGTTGTTTAACTTTCAATTTTAGCAATCGCCAACATGGAGTCAGGAGAGACGTTCTAAGCCAAAGTAAAGGGCGTAGCCTTAAAATTTTTTCTGGGGGCTGAGCCCCCAGGCCCCCGCTTTTATAGCGCCTTCGGCGCGAGACGATGTCCACCTAATCGCTAAAATACACCTACGGGCCTGCACTAACGCACTCGTTGAACTGTTTCTATCAGAATGTGGCGAAAAACATACAATTCTGGCGTTATTCAGTAAGTTTCCACACCAGACTTGCAAAGACTTCTCACTTTCGGTGCCCTCTCTGTTGGTTCGGGCTGGGTCTGCAGTTCGGGCCACCCCCGTTAAACTTCAGGCTGGATCCGCCCCTGCGAGGAACCCCATTTTTGTCGTCAAGTTGAGGGTCTGCACCCCCCAATAATTTTCTTTAGCTTCGCCCCTGGAAGATCATGAATGTCTCCACACCTTGTCCTGATTATCGAAGTTTTTCTCGCCAAATAGCCCATCATGATGAGGACTCTTCTCCTTCTCATATTAGGATGGTGTCTCCAAAAAGGGGTGTTTTCCAAGGTTCTGAAGGGCGTGGCCCCCAAAAAAACTCGCTTTGCTCGCAATTTTGCCCCCCCAACGACAGCACCCTGGCTACGCCACTGCTAGTATCTATAATAAGAAACTCAACTCTCAGATCAACAAAAAATTCTATTTAATAAACTTGTTTCTTTAGTTAGTGTAGGAATGATGCTTTTGCTATATTTTCACAAGTTTGTTTCTCGTACCTGATTTATTACTTTGGTATTACTTGAGTATATAGTGGCATGGTGTTCATAAACAACACTGTGAAATGTTTAAACTGGAGATTCCCTCCCGATACAAAGAAGACAAATGAAGAAACTTGTAAGAAACTCTTTAGAAATTTTAGCACTCAAATATATGAGAATTTTTAGAAACCTCAAGTGCTTGATCAAATTTAGTGCTTAGTTTCATCCAAAATAAGATCATCAAGTTCTAAAAATTTCTCAACGGTTTTCTAAAGACTTTCCTCCAACCCCTATGCTGCGCTGTTGTGAGCATTTCACAGGCATATAAAGCCACAGCATGCTTCCTCCATCCACACATTGCTCTGGTAATAAAACAAGATCATCCAAGAAACAAACCAAATTATATTCTTTGTAGTTTTTAGTTTTAATGAAAAAGTTTTTTCAGATATTTTTTCAGTTCTCAATTTTCTTAATTTTTGGTAATCTAGCAGTTTGGTTTCTTATAAAGTGTGTAATATAAAAGAAATACGTATATCAGAAAAGCAGAAATCTTAGTAAGAACTGGAGAAGAGGATCTATCAAAGTCAAGAAAATACAGTACCTAGGCCTTGCGCACATTAACATGACAAGATTTCTAAAGAATTCCAACAAATTTAAAGAATTCTTCATATTATGATAAGAATTCTTGAGCCATAAGAAAGGCTGTACATTTTTTTAAACTAATCGATTGAGACATTAGAAGCCTTTACCATTATTTATGATACAATCATTCTTGCAAATTTACTTGTCAAAATTTTGTAAGAGTTTCTAAACTGTTGACCAGGTTGAATATGTTATGTTGTACTGTTACATTAGACTTATACCGCATTCACACTGACACAGTTAAACTAGCTTTTTCTAAACCAGGTTAAATTTCAACCAATCAAATGCATTCGATTTGTTGCATTGACCAATTAGAATGCAACATTTGATAACCTGGTTTAGTTAAAGCTGGTTTAACTTGCAAGTGTGAATGGGGTATTAGAGGACAATAAAGCAGCTACTATGGCATAGCATGTTGGGAAATTTCTTTAAAAAAAGCTGCTCACCACACATATTCCTTTATAAGAAACTCTTTATAAGAAACTCAACTCTCAGATCGCTAAAAACATAAGAAATTCCAGTACTAGGAAAAATTATTTAAGAAACTGTCTCTTTTGTCAAGGAAATTTATAGATTATTTTCACTTCATTTTCTTTTGTTTCTTGTATTGTATTACTTGGGAGGTACTTGAGTAAATGTCAAAATTTATTCAATGTTTGTTGTGAAATGTTCACGATGCCACAGGAAGTAGACACAAAGAAAGTTATTGAACTTTTATCAAATTCGTAAGAAACTTTGAGTACTCCAATCTGATAATTCTTAGAAAATTTCAGTAATGGGTCAAATTCTTGGTTTCTTATCAAGAATATTTTTTGTGAAGTTGAGTTTCTTAACGTCTTAAAAATCCTGACCATGGTTTCTTATAAACGGGTTTCTTAAGAAAAAGCAAGTAAATTAGTGTAAATGTATGTGTGACAAGTCTAGCGTCCTTTTCACATAGATTTTGAAAGGAACAGTATTTTTCATGCTATAAAATTGCTTTGCCTTGTTTAGGGAAAAAGTTAATGACTGTTTATTCTTGATTTTGTTTTATTTTTGTAGTTTTGATCTAGAAATGTCTTCAATGTTACCCCCAAAAGAGTTTGAAATGCTCCCACCCCGGCAGAAAACTTCCCCAACAACAGTGACAATGGAGAGACAGCAGGTATGCTTCAAATTTTTATGTAGCTTCAAATTTCCATCTTCTCTATCTAAATTAAATTTATTTATTACGTTGCAGTTGTGTGACAAACACTAAAAAATTAGAAATTTTAGCGTGTTTGAAATTAAAAATATCATGTTCGAGTATATTTTATGTTTTATATCAATCGACATGAAAAATAGGGGGACTAAAGAGAAAGGGCTTGAAGCTGATATGTCACTGTCCCTAAGATATTTCTTAGTTATCTATTCGGAAGTTTTAATTTCTATACCATAACTCCCAATATCAGTGCACATCGAGTCCAGAAAAATGAAACTGAGGCAAGCCCAAATATAATTATTGCCAGTCTTATTCTTTGTCTGACATTTGACCAATTCTGCCCTCTAGATTGCTCAGTATCAAGAGAATGCAAGTGATATACAGAATCAAGAGAATGCAGATAATATTGTCACCCAAGAAGGTAGATATAGTCCCCATATTCGAGCCATAGTTATGCTATGTTATTTGCTGATTCATGGTGTCCATGCTACGTAATTGATATCAACTTAATGACTTAAATGGGCTGTACAAGACTTTAGTAAACACAAAGGGTGCGTGCAGTGGCGGCGCCACGGGGGGGGGGACTGGGCCCATTTCTCGCCAGGATCGATTTTGTAATTCGTCTAAATCCGACAAGAAAATGTTGGGGGAGGGGTGAGATTTTAGCGAGGTACTTTCATCGTTCCTATTGTTAAGTAAAGTGAGTCAAGTAAACCGAGCTAAACTTTCCTATCGTCAAAAACATTAAGAAAATTTGACTGCTGGAAGAAATTATTCAAAAAATGTAGGAAATCCGAATAAATGTTTTGTCCCCCTTGTTTCTTATGCATAGCTCGGTATTATTATAGTTATGGTATCAGTGGAGTAGTTTCTAGAATCTAGACAGAAGCACGTTTTCATACATTGCTGTGAAAGTTGACGAAGGTTTCCATGCCGCTATATGAGAATTTTAAAAACTTTTGGTACATTTATAATCTCTTGTTTCTTATCCAAAACCTCCAAAACTACTTTAGCTCGAGAACAGGCATGATGATTTATTTTTGATGTTAATAGTTAAGCCTCTAATATTTCATCTTAATAACTAGGCAGCGTTGTTTTGCAATTTTTGTTTCGTAGAAATTCTTATCAATTTTTTCTGACTGGTGACTCCCAAGATTTTGACAGCCTCTTTCCTCCACAGTGTTAACAGGCAATTAAAGGGCGTTCCCTATGGGTAAACCGCCCCCGGACCCCCAATTCTATATTCGTCCCCCCATTCCTTGGCGGCTGGCGCCGCCACTGGGCGCGTGTCATAGAATTTCTTCAGCCTGCAGTGGGCTTTCGTTTGTTTGGGCTAAACACATCTAAAACTTGTGGCTCGGAATCTGGCTGTATCTCCAAAATCGTTGATGATATCAAAAATCCTTTTGCACTGGCTAATTCTACGGAGTTCAAACCTATAGACAATATCTTCATTTGAAATATATCTGCTGCTATTTGCCTGGATTAGGGAAAGAAAATCGTTGTTTTTTGGGAAGTTTAGCTAATACTGCCTCTTTAAAAGGGCTATATTACCAAATTTTAAAAAGCATATTGTCAGAAAGCAAGCATAGTCTTTTTCGTATGCATAAATTTCGTTCTATTTAGCTGAAGGCTGAGAGAGCTGTGATTATCCACACCAATTTGATCTCTGAGTGAGAAACATTTCTCAGCCACCCCTCCAAAAACTGGTAAATATTTTCTACAATATAAAATATGTATACAAGAAATAAGCAAGTTTTGACCTTGTTGATAGGATCTAGGCTGTTAAAGTTGCAAGGAAGCTCGAATGCAGAATGTTTTCACCAAACTTTTTAATTCAACTCACTAACTTACAAACAGTTATTTACATACTGACTCAAGCATTGAACGTCCTCTGTTACAGAGACAAATTATGATTATGGACCAAGGGAAACGAAGAATCTGCAGGAAGTTCTTCAAGGTATATTTCTTTATTGTACCATACTTCTTAATAAGGCCTGTTTAGATAAATATTGAAATATGAAAAAAATATGGAAAATATATGAGGAAAAACACCTCACCCACCAGACCCGTGGCTAACAGGCGACATTCCACCTTTCAATAGAATCTTTTGTATTTTTCATTTCGCGTTTATATGATGAGCGCAACACCATCGAATAGTGAGGTCCCACTTCACCAGAGGTGGAATCTCACCTAGGTGAGGTAAAAAAATTTCCATATAAACGAAACACCACCGGTATGGTGAGGTGAATTGGTTCATTTCGATTTCACGGAAGAGAGACTTTACTCCATGTCGCCTCTCAGCCCGGCTGACAGGTGAGGCAAAACTGCCATATAAACAGTGGCTGAAATTTCCCTCGCCTGTCAGCCCCAGGTCTGGCAGGTGAGGTATTTTTCCTCATATAAACAGGCACTTAGTAAGTTATCGAGACATCGTCAGTTAAAGCAGTTCAGCTCTCTTCGTGGGAAATAATGGACACTTTGCTGAAGTGATCAGCAGGAAAACCACAAACACGGCAAAAACAACGACGAATGCGATAAAATTGCTAGGGGAGTACATAACATGTTGAGGCTACGGGTATGTGCCGTCCATATGGGTGGGTTTTGGCCCAAAATTCTCTAAACAAGGGTAATTTTTCGGCAGATTTTCCTTAAACATGGGTCGGTTTGGCTGAAATCGACAAAAAATTGTTAAAAATGGATAGTTTTCCGCCAAAATTCATCATAAAAGTGGGCACGAAGGAAAATTTTGGCAATTGGAAGTGGGTAGCTTTCTAAAAACCGGGCGGCAGACCTCCGTCCATCCACAAGTCGTGTACCTCCCCCGGGTAAAACTGATAATGAAAACTGCTAACATTTTGCCATGCCGTATGCAGGCCTTCCTCAAGTCTGTCATACGATAACTACGACTCTTTATCACTCAAGTTAAGACACGATTTTCTTAAGGAAAAGGTTAACTCTTCAAATGTCTATAACATGTATTTTTATAAGAAATTCTAAAAAAAAACTGAACTCTCTCTCAGATCATCAAACAATTAAGAAACTCGAGTAATGGAAAATTATTACTTAAGAAACGTTTTTATTTCGTCTGAAGCTGCTTCATTTGCCTGAAGCATACTTCCACTTATTTATTGTAGAGAAATGTAGAAATGGAGGCATGGTTTCATAAAACTGGCTATGAAATGTTCACGAAGGCACAGCAAATCCTCCACCTATAAATACAAAGTGAATTTGAGGAACCTTCTAAGAAACTGTTAAGAGACTTTCAGTTTTTCAACCTGATAATTTAAGAAACTTTCAGTACTTGGACCTTGGTCAATTTCTTAGTTTCTTATGAAAAAATACGTGTGTCCGAATAGTAGAAGTTAGCTGCTAGAAAGCTGACTGAAGAAGCCACAATATTGCACTTTGTTCATCATATGTTTTTTTTATAAACCAATTCAATTACATTACAAATATTGTACCTTACTTTACGCTAAAAGAAAACTACTCTACAGTGAATACAATAGACGACTGCACTAAAGATGACACAGCTGGAAACTTTTACCAAGCTCCCAATCATCATATGTGATTTGAAGATAGCTTTGAAGATCCAAATAATAGTTTGACATGCTTAGAGGTTTTCCGTAGGACCTTTCCACAACATGAAACGACTGAAAATTCATGCCCCGGGGCTTTTGTAGCCTGCGTGCAGACTTGACTGCTTTACAAAAATTTAAATTGAGTTGAATGGAAAATTGAAAAAAAAACTACTGGGAGTTTTTTCAATTTTCCAGTCAACTCAATTTCAACTCAAGTCAGTCGAGTCTGCACGCAGGCTAGGGTTTTCGATGATTTCCTGTACTGGCGCATTGGCGTGCTATTTGTCGCAATNCTTTTACCAAGCTCCCAATCATCTTATGTGATTTGAAGATAGCTTTGAAGATCTAAATAATAGTTTGACATGCTTAGAGGTTTTCCGTAGGACCTTTCCACAACATGAAACGACTGAAAATTCATGCCCCGGGGCTTTTGTAGCCTGCGTGCAGACTTGATTGCTTTACAAAAATTTAAATTGAGTTGAATGGAAAATTGAAAAAAAAGCTACTGGGAGTTTTTTCAATTTTCCATTCAACTCAATTTCAACTCAAGTCAGTCGAGTCTGCACGCAGGCAAGGGCTTTCGATGATTTCCTGTACTGGTGCATTGGCGTGCTATTTGTCGCAATTTACTTTCATGCTATCGAGCTTTCATGCTATCCAGCAACAATGATTCCTTTCCGTCTTCTTGCAGAGCATCTCCCTCAAATCAAATTATCATTCGAGAAATGGGGTGAGACTTTTAAGTAAGTATTATACTGGAACATCCCTGTAGCAAACTGGCCTGATCAAGCCGTGAAAGTAATTGAAAATTTGATAGTGCACTATGACTAAAACAGCAGCTAACTGTTGAGTCAGGAACGGGGTTGGTAGAACATTTTCCTGTAGTCAGGCAAAACTCACAAGTTGTTTTGATTGCAAATAATTTAAAAACAAGTTCAGAATCATAAAAAAAACTTTGACGAAAGGAAAAATACAGTTCGAGTCGCATTCAGAAAACTTGATTTCAGATGTGCCCACATCTTTCCAGTCCCTTTGGCTATCATGTCATTGATAAAACTAATGGTTTCTTGAATCGTCAATAAAATGCGTTTATCTCCTGTGCCTCTCAATTTAGGGCAAGATAGGCCTTCAGAAAACCAAAATTTATGCAAGATGTTTGACAAGTCCGTTATCAGCTCTTTTAAGCAATAAATTCATGGTTGCATCTGATCAAACTAGTAACACTTTTATTTACTGACACCCAGTAGATCGACCTTATTTGATATTATTTGATCAGGGCCGCAGGAAGTAGCTGCAGGATTGGGGGACTTTTGTTCTTAAACAGTAAAGAACAATGTATCTAATTTATACTTGCAACGTAGCACTATTGTTTTCAAAATTTTAGGGGCCCCTGCCCCCCCACGCTTCATACGGGCCTTATTTTAGTAGTTTTTATCTAAACTGACCTTTTCTCAGAGGTGGGATTATTCTTTGGAAAAAGTACTCTTATACAATGGCATGTCTTCGTATCACCTGTGTACCATCTGAAGCAATATTGCTTGTTTCTTTCAGGGAATGCGAAAGTTTCGAAAATCTTTATCCAACGAGACTTGATGAAATAATCAAGGACGCAAAGGAATTGGAACAGCAACTGAAAATGCAGAAAGAGACACTGAAAGAACGGCTGAGGTTCTTAACTAGAACTTTAGCTTCTACTCCACCAGAAAGTGAATGACATGACAACACTTTTATTTGATTTGAGATCAAAATCATACATGCAGATTGATAGAAAAGGATTTTGTAACAATAACATCACTTGCATTTTATTGAAACGACAATGCAAAGCGATTAGCGATTGCACGCAAAAGTGATTTCTACGGCCAACTATTCGAGTAGCAGATGTAAACAAGTGTGACAGTAAAGATACCTTGAAACCAAGATAGCAAACTCGTTCGCTTTACATACGAAAATGGTATTTTTAGCTTTATACTTTCGACCCCTCGGCTAAGAAGGGTAAATCTATACATCTGCGTCAGGGTTTGCATTCATTGTCTATCAGTCTCCTATGTATGCTTATTTACGTCTTGCAAAAATGTAAATAATGTTTGCGATACAATATTTCAGATCATCTTTGTTTAGACATTTACTTCATTGAATATCCTTATAGTAATTTACAAACTGCCTATTTTGCTTCATTTCTTATTGGGATGACATATTAGGAGGTTTTTTGACACTGTAGTTTAAAGGGAAACAACCCAATATAAAAACCTTTTGTAAACAGTTTGGCCCAGTACAATTGGTCCACCGCCAATTAGAATTTAAAGCTGACAGAGCAACAATAGATGACATGCAACTACCGGGGGACCCAAACAAATACAACTTTTTGAAAAATCACCAAAATTTGATTATGTCACCGATCTTCAACTTTTCTTTTCGTGTATTTGTATGAAGGACCAAATAAATTCTTTAGATGATCGTTATTCAATTATTTGGGGAGAGAGATGACGAAATTGGGCATGAAAAAACATGTTTTGAGCAATAGTATTTCACAAAATATCCCGTTTTTAGCCAAAAGGCTATTTCTTGCGATGTCATATGAATTTTCCAGTTTTGCATGATAAAAGAGCTTTGTCAAGGAGGTAGGCAAACAATTTGAGTGGTATTTTGCGGTAAGAATTCAAATTGATAACAATTTCCTGTGATTTCGGAGTATGCTTCAAAACCAGGTCGCTTGTAAAAGCAGAAATTCCCACAAATTCAAAGAAATTTAAAAGACTGTTTAATATGTCTAAGGTTAGTTGGATCCTTGACACGAATGCACAAAAAGAAATTTTCAAGATCAGTGATATAATCAAATTTTGATGATTTTTCAAAAAGTTGTACTTTTTTTGGGTCACCCGGTATTTAATTTCTGCGACAGGGCAACGTAGAAGAGACATTTAAACTACTCGACTCTCCTGGTCTCCTACTCAGTCCTTTCCGGCCGTCGGCTACATCTGACTCGGAACCAAACTGTATTTCAAATTGATGGATGATTCCGGAGTGTACACTCCGGTAAACACTGAACCTCATTTTGCCACAACTAACATTTTAGATCAAACTTTGGTCCCCCAGCCCCTCCCAGCCCCAGCCTTGCCCGGCAAATCACTCGAAAAATTCGTCCATATTTGGTGAAAATTCTTTTGATTTTGCAAAAAATGCTTCAGATGGTCTCGTCCGCTTTTTGGTGNACTCTCCTGGTCTCCTACTCAGTCCTTTCCGGCCGTCGGCTACATCTGACTCGGAACCAAACTGTATTTCAAATTGATGGATGATTCCGGAGTGTACACTCCGGTAAACACTGAACCTCATTTTGCCACAACTAACATTTTAGATCAAACTTTGGTCCCCCAGCCCCTCCCAGCCCCAGCCTTGCCCGGCAAATCACTCGAAAAATTCGTCCATATTTGGTGAAAATTCTTTTGATTTTGCAAAAAATGCTTCAGATGGTCTCGTCCGCTTTTTGGTGGAGTGAGTTGCCCCATCCCCCTGGTCCAGCCCTCCGCATGCGCTAAAAGCTGCTATTTTTTGGGACAACGGAGGAGCGTTGTTGTTGTTTTTAGGCCAAACACCAAGGAAGCACTGCAAGGTTGCACGTTCGAAGACGACAGAAGAGAACGACCTTGTCTGTTTGCGATTGGAAATGTCGACTTCACTTAAAGGACAGTACAAATCAGCAGTCCAACAAGACATTGCAGATTCAGCAAGAGGAATGATGACACGACCTAACAATGTTAACCATTATCAACGGCTTTTCCAGGTAATAAATTGAACGGAAACTCAAAATATTTAGGCTGATTGGCCGCCAGCCCCAATAATAGGCCTTTTTGTTCCTGCAAATGGCCACAGAAAGATGGCCTCTCAGGCTAATTGGCTTTATATAGGCAGGACAATGAACAGTTCAAATAATTAACTTTCATCTCATCCGTAATGACCAGAATTATTCAAAATAAAATACAGTATGAGCAAATTTGTTTGAATAATATGTAAGAGAGTCCGATAAACAATACGTGGAAATATAGGCCTACCTTTAATTTTATAAAAAACTCTGTTAAAAAAAGAAATGAAATGAAACATAAAAGAAATTAGAATTGTCCTGGATCCCCATTAAAGCATTGATCTAAATTATTCGCTGAGAATTCTCTGCTCTGAAAATGAACAAAAACCCTATTTATATAGATCTATGTATGATTATTTGAGAATTTCACAGGGTTTTAGATCTGCCTAGTTTTATTAATTCCTTATTTTCGCCAATTGACGATAAAATAGCAAAACATAACGGAAATGTGCAGTAGGTCAGTCATAGTGGAATCAAGGTAGAACCGCCTGCCAGGAATATTTTCCGTACGCCACAAGACAAGGTAATCCAATTGCTTATTATTCCCCTATAGGATTTAGAGATTTAGGCTTTTCATACAACAAATTCAAGGTCCTGTTCACCATGTAAATATGGCAGAAACCCCCTCGATTCCAGTATGGTAGGTTATGCTTGTTTAAGCTATGAAACAACGTTTGACTTAATCCTTTTCGCCTGTCATTTCTATTATGTATAAAGAGTTTTCTTGGTTCACTTTTAAGGTTGTTGGTCACCCAGTATTTCCTTTATTAGTAAAGCAGGTAAATGTAGGCATTTAGTTGAATGCGAAAGATAAACAAGAGCTCTCAAGAAGAATTAATTTCTTTTCTAGTTTGATTGCTGCGAAGCAGCATAATATTCTTGCCCAATTCTAGCAATTTGGAATCTGTGTGTGGGTGTGAGTGTTTTCAACAATTTTTGCAGACTTTGTTGTGGCTGTCAAATGATATCCCTGCGGATCAACACAGAAATTAGCGCATGCGCAGTATTGAAAGTATGATAATAACATCTTATTGTTGCATAGCAAATACAGCATCATATGCATTGTCAATTAACTTACTCAAAGGGCAATATTCCAACCAATTTGTCATGCAAATATATCTATTTTTTGGAGTTTCATGAGTTCAGGACTTTAGAGGATTCTTACATGAGGACATTGCCTACACCACAAGTTGCTATAGACCACAATCTTAAACATTTTAGCGAACAGTTTTGTGAGTAAACCCAGTACCCAGCACTCTCTGACTATTGTTTTCTAGTTTATGTTATATATTAGTATTGATAAATTTACTTGATATGTAATAATAATGATGATAAAACCATCACTGCTAAAATGTCAAACGTTTCAATATAAAATCTTTGTCAGTGTGTCTAAAACCAAGACAGCAAAGTATTTATACGACAAACCTAAAATTCACATAGAAGTGCTTTGTTTCCCTAAACGAATGAAAGAAAAGATTGTTTATCTAAAAAGCTTTTGAAAATAAAGAAAAGTTGAAAAAGATCATCTTGAAAACAGGCAGGGTTTCGCGAGAAAATTCCCACTGATTGCCTTCCTCAAAATTTTTCCCCTTTGGATTTCTTTAATAATTAATAATAATTAATACACACATTTTTATACAGGAATAGCCTACAGTATGAAATGCATACTGTTATCTTAGGCCTGGTTCAAACGTCATGTCATGCTACTCATATGCTAAACTTAAGTAAATTCCGCACGACGACAGAGCGACTCTGGCCCAACACCCATTTCAAATGCCGTAATTAATGTGCCGCTCCAAATATTTTATATGAGCTTACATGAAGTATATAACTTAAAAAAGGCACACAAATCCATTATCACCATGACCGACAGAAACAACATGCCGTATTTTGTTTTAAAATGCTTGGTTGGGGAGAGTAGACGAAAAATCCAACTTTCGGAAGCAATAAAGTTAAGAATTGCGATAGCGTATAGGAGTAGAAGAATACAAGCAGCTTCGTACTCCTGGCATTGTTGTTAACATCATCAACAAAGAGCTATGGATGGCAGCCAATCCTAGAAGAAGATCGTGCCAAAAACTACCTTGTAACACTGGGTGGTGGGAAAACGTGTGGACATCGTGCTCTAACGTTCGTTGTAAAAGACTGTTCATGTTTTGAGAACTACTGTACCTTTGATTTTATCCTTTCAAAAATTTGCTACAAATTAGAGAGGGAAACCACAGCTGAAGAACCTGTAAGTCCAAAATGTTGTCTTGGTATTTATTTAAGTAAACTTGGACGAGGCGACAACCTGTACACCATTGCAGAAATGGCTGGAATTGGAATTTCTACCATATCCCTAATAGTTTTGAAGAAAGGATGCTAGATACTGAGGAACTACTGTATGGCAGCGTTCTTGTCCAGCACATGTCCAGCAGTTAAGAGAAATGGTTGATGGGAAGGAAACTATATTGAAATAAATTATGCATTTGCTTCGGCACATGACAAGTTCAACCTTTGAAACAGAGTCATGCCACAGTCGTGCCGCATGGTCACAGCTGCCTTGCCGAAGTAAGTTTGCCGCACCTATCTCAAATCGCCAAACTTATTTATCTTCAAATTCTTAACAATTCTCAAGCTAGCCAGGACAGTATGGAATTTCTCGCCTATAGCTCAGTTGGGACGAAGCTTCAGGCCTAAAAGAGAACACTGGTGCAGATCTGGGCACGCTCCCAAAGAACAATAACTGCATTAATAGTATAATATACTAAGGATATTGTTTTCCCTATTGTTTATAATTTTTTTTTTTAATTTTAGCTTTGCCATTGCGATTGTCATTTAGAATCTCGAGCTCGCCTAATTCTATACTTTCCAGAATGTTTCTCAAGAATTTTTATGCAATAAAACAGTGTATATGTACCACACAATGTCTGTTTTAGTTAAATGAATTTCTGGGGATGGATTTTTGGCAAAAACTGGTTGCTCAGTTAACCCTATCAAGCCTAGGGGGGGGGGGCAAATTTGGCCCCCCCTAGCAGATTTTCTGCTGTATATCCGTCCTAACTGCACTTACCACTCTGTAACTTTCTGACTTTTACTTTTTATCTTTCTTACACCCAAAAATAAATTTTTTAGAAAAATGAAATTCATTCCAGGGGGTAAACAAAATTCATTTTCAAAAGAAGTCAACCGCAAATTTTGAATAAACCCTCATAAAATCTACCGGGAACGTGGGAAATCAATGCGAAGCTAGGAATATGACCTATTTTAGATGCTCTATCGAACTAACTACTTATTTTTAAATTTGGACGAGTAAATCGCCGTATTATTGCAATGCGCATGCGCACATTCTTTGAATTTTTGTNCCTTTGAAACAGAGTCAGGCCACAGTCGTGCCGCATGGTCACAGCTGCCTTGCCGAAGTAAGTTTGCCGCACCTATCTCAAATCGCCAAACTTATTTATCTTCAAATTCTTAACAATTCTCAAGCTAGCCAGGACAGTATGGAATTTCTCGCCTATAGCTCAGTTGGGACGAAGCTTCAGGCCTAAAAGAGAACACTGGTGCAGATCTGGGCAAGCTCCCAAAGAACAATAACTGCATTAATAGTATAATATACTAAGGATATTGTTTTCCCTATTGTTTATAATTTTTTTTTAAATTTTAGCTTTGCCATTGCGATTGTCATTTAGAATCTTGAGCTCGCCTAATTCTATACTTTCCAGAATGTTTCTCAAGAATTTTTATGCAATAAAATAGTGTATATGTACCACAAAATGTCTGTTTTAGTTAAATGAATTTCTGGGGATGGATTTTTGGCAAAAACTGGTTGCTCAGTTAAGAGAACAGGGCTGCTCTAAAAGTACCAAATGACAATTCACAGTTTTTGTCAAGTGTCCTTTCTATTCATTTGATTGGATCAAGTTTTCTCTTTGAGGGCGTTCAGTATCTGTGTGCAAAATAGTAAGGCTGTTTTTCAAATGTACACCTACGATTGTTGTTAATAAAATCTCAGTTGTGCAGTAATACTTGATTCAGTAAAGAACAGGCCTTGTGCACATTTAACACTACGTTCTGTACTAAGAATTCTTAGGAAATTGTTTGGAACTCTTTTTTAAATATTATCAACACTTTTTATACCTCTCAAGAATTTTTATCAGAATTTGGATGATTCTAAAAGAGTTATTTGTTTTTTTCAGCAAAATCAAGCCATGCCTGTGTTTTTGAAAACCAAGTCAGATGCATTCATTTACAAGTAAGACCACTAATAATTTAATCAGACCTAGGGGAGGGGGGCATTAGAAATAGTAAAAAAGAAGAAGGGCAGATTTTGCAAAAATGTCATCAATTTGTTTTGATTGACATGTCACTACAAATTGAACATCAAGCAAAGGGGTTGCTGCAGCAATTTGTCAAGCTGCAAATGTAAACAAAACAGTAAGGTAGGAAATATTGAAACCTGCATGCATGGCGAAGTCACTTGAGTTGCAGATTAAAAAGGGTGCTATTATGAGAAAAAGAGAGTATGTATGTGCGGCAGAAGAGTAAATCTAAATATCTGCAACAGGAATTTTATTTATCTAGACCAGCAACTGAACAGCATATAGATACTGTCTTCATGTGGTTCAAAACTTGATGGACAAATTTTTGAACAAGATGAATAGAATTGTAGCTTTGCTTTTAATTTTAGATTGGCTGTTTCAATTTCTATATTATCAGTAAGTCTATAATAACTGTTTCCGAGGGCAATATACCAGAAAATACTAGAAATAACTTTGTGTTATCAAGTGCGCGCAGTAAATGTGAAAAGAATGCTACAATAAGGAGCATACACCCCTCAGATAGATATTTGTTTACCCTAAATAAAGCCACCAGAAATTGTTAGATGAATTCTACTCTTTTATGCTTGTTGCATTTATTATTGCTCTTCATATTATTGTAAGTAAATTGATTACTGAGAATGGGTGAGAATATAGGCTTGAAATAGATCTCAATGCGGGGAAAGTTTCTCTTACTGTTCCTTTATTCCTTCAGTCCGTATTTCATGTTTCATGACAACTCAGGAGAGGGTAATGACTGATATCCTTTACTCTTTCCGTTTTCTGGTAATCAATGACTGAAAATTTTACTAATGAACTCTTACGATTTGTGAAGTGCAATATTGTGACNCATTACACCCCTCAGATAGATATTTGTTTACCCTAAATAAAGCCACCAGAAATTGTTAGATGAATTCTATTCTTTTATGCTTGTTGCATTTATTATTGCTCTTCATATTATTGTAAGTAAATTGATTACTGAGAATGGGTGAGAATATAGGCTTGAAATAGATCTCAATGCGGGGAAAGTTTCTCTTACTGTTCCTTTATTCCTTCAGTCCTTATTTCATGTTTCATGACAACTCAGGAGAGGGTAATGACTGATATCCTTTACTCTTTCCGTTTTCTGGTAATCAGTGACTGAAAATTTTAGTAATGAACTCTTACGATTTGTGAAGTGCAATATTGTGACGTCATGAGCAGGTCACGTGACATATCTAAAAATAGATTCAATTTTTGGGTTGATCTCATGATGTACTATACACATGCCAAGTCTCGTGTCTCCAGGTTGTACATAACAGAAATGAAATAGGAATCAGCCTTCTAGTCTTCCTAGAGCATCAAATACCCTAGACCTGATAGTTTTAATATGAAAATATCTTGCTATTTTAGAAATTTGATGAGAGCTTCTGTTGTTGGCTTGGGACTGTGTGCAGTTGCTTTTGGTTATATGGCAGCAGGGAAATTCAAGAAGTCTTAAGCGTATGAGTCATTTCTGACAAAACTATGCACCATTTCCACTCATATGTCTACTGTACCTTGTATGATTTTTTAACTATTTGTGTGTCACACTCACAACTGTTTGATGTAGGTTATTGTAGACTATGTGAATGAAGCAAGATTGCAAATGAAAATATGTCTGTATGCATTGAAAGTAACCTGTTCAAAGATTGTTCGTTTGACTGTGTTTCTTCACAGTGTCCTTTTGTCCTCCCCTTTGGTCTAAAAAGAATAGAAGTGCGTTTGCTGGGATGCTTTTACTGTGACTACAGAGTGGGAGGGGGGGGGTGGGGCACAGTAAGGAAACACAGTCACATTCAACATAGGCGTTTTGAAATTAATCGCATAAAATGTCATCGCACCAAATGAAACTTTAGGTCAAATGAAACTTTAGGTAGCTTGCCTTAAATCCAGAGACAACATTTTTTAAGTCACCTTTATTTTTGCAATTACTGCGTTTTTATGCTTTATGAAAGGTTGAACGAGAGGCAGTATCTAAAGCTTTGACAAACATTGAAAGCATCGTAAATTCTAAACCAATTGAGGAAAATCAATATGATCAATACAAGAAAATCAAGGTTTTTGGAGGTCGACAAGATGGTAGCAAACAAACATATGTAGCATTTATGGTTTACGATTTAGCAATTTAATTACGTGACAACTTCGAAACTAGCAGAAATAAGAAAAGCTGTAATTCTGAAGAATAATGATGATATCAAAAATTCTCTCTCTGGGATTATGGCAAATTATGTAAAGTTCCCTTTGAGCAATGGGGCAATAACATTTTCCACAATCAATTTTAAAGCTTTGCAAAGATTCGACGCCTATGCTGTCCCGTCCATTCACGAAGATGTGCCATGATCTAACTAAAATGATCTAACTAAACTTGTGTTTAATAACGTATGCCAAATTATTATNAGAGGCAGTATCTAAAGCTTTGACAAACATTAAAAGCATCGTAAATTCTAAACCAATTGAGGAAAATCAATATGATCAATTCAAGAAAATCAAGGTTTTTTGGAGGTCTACAAGATGGTAGCAAACAAACATATGTAGCATTTATGGTTTACGATTTAGCAATTTAATTACGTGACAACTTCGAAACTAGCAGAAATAAGAAAAGCTGTAATTCTGAAAAATAATGATGATATCAAAAATTCTCTCTCTGGGATTATGGCAAATTATGTAAAGTTCCCTTTGAGCAATGGGGCAATAAAATTTTCCACAATCAATTTTAAAGCTTTGCAAAGATTCGACGCCTATGCTGTCCCGTCCATTCACGAAGATGTGCCATGATTTAACTAAAATGATCTAACTAAACTTGTGTTTAATAACGTATGACAAATTATTATCACCTTGTGCGAACCAAGACTGATTACGATGAGTCATGAGTAGACTCATGATGCAAGTCCCTTCACTTTCGCTCATTGAATTGATGTTGTTGTTGTCGCTTCAGTAGTTGCAACCACATATCAGTTGAGGGAGCGAAACTACACGAAAATAATGAGTCTACTCGATGATGAGTCTCAGCTATCGCTCACCAAAACGAGACTTACACGAAACCGAGACTTACACGAAACCGAACTGAGACCGCTCAAACTGGGTATAATTGCAGCGGGGTGTATCAGTTAGGTCTTGGGGGGGGGGGCTACGACATGCAATAAGTCTAGTGTGAACCGATCCCTTAAATTGTGCAGGAGCGGACACTTTTCTAAGCAGTGGTTGGATGATGATGCTGGTGTTTCTGCTGGAACACATTGTTTACTTAGTGTTTTCAAACGAAAGCTCTTTATTCTCCCAAACATTTTGGGGATTCTCAGTGGGGCAAGAATGAAATAGAATTTATTATTGGCAGTATCTTACCCTATCTCACAAGTTGAGCCCCACTGAGTCTCTTTAAATATTTATGATTCTTATTCCTAATGTCTGTCAAAAAACATTTGTACCTGGCAAAAACAACGTTTGTTTTATGGTTTTGAATGATCGTAGCTAATCTATGTGTCGTTTTGTTTAGTAGCAGAAGTAGAATTTCATAGTAGTACTGGATGTCCCAAAAAGTACCCCTGTTTAAAAAATCACCACAACTCCATTATCAAACCTATCATTAAATTTTGATTTTTTTGTCAATGATCCAAATATATTCAAATTAAATTTTTTGTTTTGAATACTTAAAGGTTAAAAGGTAACTTACATGTTGAAAAACTTTTTATTTTGAGCTATATTTTTAAGCTGCATAGTAAATCTTGCCTAAGAACCAAAATTTTGAGATTTTTCATTATTTTCAAGTCTACAATGATAGTGTGCGTTTCTTTCTTTCATTTATTTATTACCAATTTAGAAGCTTAATATAAAATAAATTGATCTGCTAATCATCAGTGCTTTTTTGCAGCATAATTCAAAACCAGGAAGCCCTGAAAAGTGTTAAATCTACTTTTAATTCCGTTGGTTTACTTTAATTTGAAACTTGATACAAGCTTCATCATTAAGAAAGTGAAAACTTCATCATTAATTCCGTGTTCGAATGTTGGTGATTTTGCAAACGCCGAAACATGTTTTCGACTCACCCGGTAATTTACTGACCGCTGTAAATAGAGTGTCTTTTACGACTAAATGATAAACAGCAAAAAATGACATAGCATAGTCTATTTGCGCGGATTCGACGTAGAAATAGCGACAAATGTTTTTGTATGAGACAGAAAAAAGTCAAAGTACGTAGAAATAGCAACAAATATTTTTATGTAAGATAGAAAAAAGTCAGAAAATAACGGAGGAAATTTTACACTGCGTAAACGTACAGTTTCTTGATCAGCTTCAGCAAGGAATATATCTGTGGTTGGCACGTGTGGAGGGTATGTAACTACATTCATATGTATAGTAAAAGCTACATCAAGTCGTATTTGATGTCGAAGATATTTATTCTATCATTAGCATTGGTAAAATAAGGATGACATGAAGCACCAGCATAGATGCCACAGTTCCATCTTTACGTGACAAAGTCGTGCTCTGTCATGCAAAATTGGTGTTGTTTTATAATTCATGTGGAGAAAAATGCGGTAAACATTTTTACAGCACTTGCCCGCCCCTGTGTACTGTTAGCACTGATTCGATGCAGTAAATACATAACACAAACATACACTACTTTATTAAACAGTTTAATACTTTTGAGTCACGACACAATAGCGGATATTCTACAATCCATAAACCTCCAGTTTCTTGATCAGGAATTTCTCAGCTCCAGCCAAAAATGTATTCGTCGTTGGAACTGATGGTGGGCAGGTAAAAGCAACACGATAGGTAAAGCTGCATTGATTTGTATTTGGAATATCAGCAACAG
This sequence comes from Aurelia aurita, assembly GCA_004194415.1. Classification (NCBI taxonomy): domain Eukaryota; kingdom Metazoa; phylum Cnidaria; class Scyphozoa; order Semaeostomeae; family Ulmaridae; genus Aurelia; species Aurelia aurita. The sequence continues at coordinate 1,217,457 of REGM01000066.1, forward strand.
ATAATGAGTAGCCCCCATATAAGTCATAGAAAGAAGGGCCAGTCGAGCCAGAAGGATAAATACCTCCATTACCATTCGATGGCATGATGACCGGGGCATCCCATTCTTTGCTTTTCAAACTGAACAGGAAACTCTTCACATCCTGACCTGAAGTTTAAAAAGTACAATACACTACGTAAAACTAGTACCAAAAAAAACCATTACACTACAAAGAACCCTAGCCAATGGTCCACTTATTCAAAGCGATTTTCAAGTTATGTACCACACACAGACTTTTCAATTGAAACAAAATGAAGAATTCATTTGAGCAGCAAAAATGTCTCAACACAAATGGAGTCACTCACGGGGAGGGGGGGGTTCTTCCATAGTAAAGGTACCAGGGGATGTGCCGCGCTCAAGGGTACACTTTTTGCGGACTTCTAGTCTAGCCAAGGGTATGCTTTTTTGCAATTTTAGTCTAGGCCAGTCTAGGCAAGGGTATAATTTTTGGCAATTTTCGTCCAGGAAAGGCCAAATTTTTTTAATTTGTGTCTAGAAACCCCAAATTTTGGCGATTTTGGTCTAGAGAAGGCGAAATTTTGGTGATTTGTGCCTAGAAAACGGCGAATTATGGCACTTTTGGTCTAGAAATTAGTCTAGCCAAGGGTATCATTTTCACAAAAATTGGTCTAGCCAACAGTACCATTTTGAAGATGCTCGCGGCACACACCTATCCGAAATTTTGCCAAGAACCCCCCCACCCCCCGGGGAGTCACTATGGTTGCAACTCACGGGGCCCCGCGGGGGTCGGGGATTACGATAGTAAAGGTGCATGGGGATGCGCCACCTTCACGGGTGTATACTTTTCAAAAGCCTATGCTATGATATTTGGAGAATGTGATCTTTGGAGGACTTAAATTTGGACATCGATACACTTCAAGAGACATACATTTCCCAAAAGTTTTCTATATCGTTCAAATGATTTTCATAACGAAATGCAATTTTTGAAATTAAAAGACAATACAATATGCAGAATACACTAAATTCAAAGGTTCTCTAAAAGAGTGTACGTCTTGAAATGGACTGACAGAATGTCCATTTTCTCAAATCATTTCAATCTCGGGCTTGCTCGGTCAATTTAGGTAACGAAGGTGTGTGTTTTGTTAGGGGATGAAGGTTGTTGTAGAGTGTAGGTTGATGTAAGGCTAGGGTAATGCAGATCAGTCAGGATGAATTAAGGTTATTTTTGGGGATGCAGGTTGATGTAGCTTAGTGAGGCGTGCTGCAGTGCAGAGTCTTTGCAGTTCATGGTAATGCAGTTTTTGCATATTTCTGCGTTGGTATTTTGGTTATCTGTCTCAAATAGTACGGTGTTTCAGTTTTCAAATATTCAGCGGTTAACAAGGTAGGAGGAATTTACTATTAAACAAGAAAATTGTTGGTTGATTTGAAGAAAAGGGCCAAAATATAAATTAGCTTATCTTGACACTGGATTGCCTTTTCATCTCACATTGCAATTATCTAACTTTTCGAACAAAACCTTCTGTATCACGTCCATTTTGTGGTCTTTAATTTTAAACTGCGGTATTGCAGTTGTAACGAAATTTTGTTGCGGTTTTGCGGTAGCGCGGACCCCAAAAACGTAGCTTTTTTTCAAAAGCAGATCAAATAAGATTGCATAAGAATAACCAACTTATAATTACACCAATTACCACCGCCGAACATAGGTTCCAAATCTTTAAAAAGGTCGGTGTACAATTCTGTGATCTATTTTTTTGAATGGAATGGCTTGAAAGAAACTTTAGCTACTTTGTAGTAATTCTACCATTGGACTTTTCAGAAATCTTCAATATTTTCAGAATTAGAGTGCTTTTCTTCGTTTTTAAGAATTCAAGAAAAATATAAAAAAACTTAAAACTATCGTACTTTCTAAACTTTTTGAGAAAACATCGAATAATTTCCCAGAAAAACATGTACGTTTATGTACGTCTACAATATGGTATCAAGCAAAAGTCTTTCACTCTTCTGGTTTGCGATTTAGAAATTTGATGACGTCACATCCTCAAATGAGTTGAAATATGCAATACGTTGTAATTTCGAAAATATTCAAGATTTCTGAAAAGTCTAACGGTAGAATTATAGCAAAGTAGCTAAAGTTTAATTCAAGCCATTCGATTCAAAGAAATAGGTCACTGAATTTTACACCGACATTTTTACGCCAATTTAAAGATTTGGAACCTATGCTCCACCGCCCCAGGTTTGACTTCCTGTATATCCGAATGATTCAGAATTGCTTCAGGTAAGTTAAATTACATCCTGATACTTAGCAGCTTTTGTTGAAGGGCAACCCTTCTTAAAAGAATCAAATATGAAATAAGAAATATGAAAAATACTTACCCCAACTATTAATAGCCCATGATAGGTGAGTTAAGCCACCAAATATACATCCATGCTCAGACTCAATCAGCACCAGCGTTGGGCCTTTACCATCACAGTGCTCATGAAACTTTGCTGCTGTCCATCCATCATCTTCAGCAGAGTATAGTAGGAGCGGATTTTGCTTCATCTGCTTCTCTTCTAGCCACGTAAGTAATTGAGCTCGATGTTCCACATCACTGCCGATAATTGAAGATCCTCCGAGAAAGTATTGATCATCGATGAATTGGATCAAAGATTGCAAGTTAAAGAACGTAGCATCTGAAATCAACCCATTAAGATCGCTGGATGTGACCTCCTTTTGCAGCGAACCGTCTTCGAGAAAAAGTAAAATTTCTTTCATATGCTTAACAACTTCTTGAAAGAAGTATGCTCCATCTACCATCGACACGTTTCTTCCATTCCCTGTCAACATCTTTGCAAACAAACTGTCAGGATCTCTTCTCATCGTTGCAATACTTGCAGCATAAATCTGACCTCCTGCGTTTATCTTTATAGATTTGTTATTGACGATACTTTCAATCAAGCCTTTGATATTGTAAAACTCAGCTTCCTTCAGCAACTCACTCCCAACAGTTTCGATTACTTCTCTAGGAATCTCTCCCATTCTAAGATAATTCAANGGTGAGTTAAGCCACCAAATATACATCCATGCTCAGACTCAATCAGCACCAGCGTTGGGCCTTTACCATCACAGTGCTCATGAAACTTTGCTGCTGTCCATCCATCATCTTCAGCAGAGTATAGTAGGAGCGGATTTTGCTTCATCTGCTTCTCTTCTAGCCACTTCTGCAATTGAATTCGATGTTCCACGTCACTGCCGATAATTGAAGATACTCCGAGAAAGTATTGATCCTCGATGAATTGGATCAAAGATTGCAAGTTAAAGAACTTAGCATCTGAAATCAACCCATTAAGATCGCTGGATATGACCTCCTTTTGCAGCGAACCGTCTTCGAGAAAAAGTAAAATTTCTTTCATATGCTTAACAACTTCTTGAAAGAAGTATGCTCCATCTACCATCGACACGTTTCTTCCATTCCCTGTCAACATCTTTGCAAACAAACTGTCAGGATCTCTTCTCATCGTTGCAATACTTGCAGCATAAATCTGACCTCCTGCGTTTATCTTTATAGATTTGTTATTGACGATACTTTCAATCAAGCCTTTGATATTGTAAAACTCAGCTTCCTTCAGCAACTCACTCCCAACAGTTTCGATTACTTCTCTAGGAATCTCTCCCATTCTAAGATAATTCAAGATATGACTGAAATGCTTTCCATCTCTATCAATAAAGTATGCACCATCTTTTTGCTTCAATGGCTCAAATCGTTCTGAGAACATTGCTGCCAGCATGCTATCTGGGTCACTTTGAAGTGTAGCAATACTTGTTTTGAATCTATGCTCACCAACATTGAGCTCCACAATATCAGCAAAATGAACGTTTCTCAACTTTTTTGCCATTTCCAAGAAATTTTCCCTCTTCTCATCCAAGAAAAACCAATCTTCCTTCAGTGAAGCGTGACCATCTTTGAGTTGACTTTCAGCTTCATCAAGTGCCTCTCTCGATTGTTTTGCATGCTCTTCTATCGTCCTTTGGTCTTTGTTATCTTCAATGGGCTTTTCACCAACGTTTAAGACTGCTTCACCAATTTCATCTTCGGTTGGTGTAGACAGCAACGTAAAAAGGCTCTCCAGCCCATAGAACTTTGCTTCTACAATTAGCTCCCACGCATTTTCTCTCATTTGGGGTGAGACCATTTCTCTTCGCAGGAAGTTAAGTATAGACCTGCAACACAAAGTAATCATCACAATATCAAATAAGCATATGATCATTTTAAGGACGATGTTGTCTCATAGCATCACAGTGCGCACAATAAAGAGCTGTTTCTCTTTTAATAATGTCTTTAAATTTACTAAGAGAAAGCATAATAAAACTTCTACTTTGTATGTTGACAAATTCAAAGGAACAAGTGAAACCTTCAAGTTACTAGCAAATACGACAGTACATCGTCATTATCAGTGGTGTAGCCAACAGTGCATACCATTTATGGTGTACAACTAAGTAAGGGCCTCAGGTTGAATGGACGTTTTTGCAGACAAAAGGCTGAAAGTAGCGAACGACGATAATAAATGTTTAATCCTGGTGTTTGGACACATAGGAGACTTTTCTAATCATATCATATCATATCATATCATATCATATCATATCATATCATATCATATCATATCATATCATATCATATCATATCATATCATATCATATCATATCATATCATATCATATCATATCATATCATATCATATCATNAACTTCTACTTTGTATGTTGACAAATTCAAAGGAACAAGTGAAACCTTCAAGTTACTAGCAAATACGACAGTACATCGTCATTATCAGTGGTGTAGCCAACAGTGCATACCATTTATGGTGTACAACTAAGTAAGGGCCTCAGGTTGAATGGACGTTTTTGCAGACAAAAGGCTGAAAGTAGCGAACGACGATAATAAATGTTTAATCCTGGTGTTTGGACACATAGGAGACTTTTCTAATCATATCATATCATATCATATCATATCATATCATATCATATCATATCATATCATATCATATCATATCATATATTTATTTACAGTTAATATAATTTACAAATTAATAAGATAAAACCATCAAAATGAAAAATATATAGAAGAATAGAAGATAGAATAGAAGACATCTATCCTGTTAGAAACCCAACTTTTGGGATGTATAATTGCAGAGCCTACAGTTGCATTTATCACCATTCCAGCATCTAAGTTGTTTTTGGAAAATAGGAAGGCTGTTTGATTGTTTTACTTCAGCCAGGTGGAAAAAATTTTACAGGCCATTTGTTAACATAATGAGTGGTGGGAGAATTGTCCCACCAAGCCCTACGAACTCCACCACCACTGACGAGCAAAATGCTACGTTTGCCCCAAATGTCTAGGCCACTATGTATGGGACCCTTTGAAAAGATCAAGTAACAAGTTTGAACAGCTGCAGCGTGTCATCCATTCGTTGAAATACCATTATATATACAAAAGAAATATACGGAAAGTTAACTTAGCTTTTGGTAACTCGCTCGAAGGTATTTTTGCCTTGGTTGCCAAGATATGTATACTATCAAGCGAGGTACCAAGTCAATCTTCCAGAAATAATTTGTTTGATATAATATGGTATTTAAAAAAATGGATGAAACGTGGTAGCTGTTCAAACTCGTTACCAACATTTTGGGACACAACGTATACATTTTATTTTCCGAAAAGAACCTTTTTCAGCTTATAAAATTTTTTCAGAGATTTTATTAAAAGTTTTTTATTGAAGGATCTGGATGTCCATGAGAAATAAGAAGATATATGAACGCTGAATTTGATCTTAAACATTTCATTGGAAGTTTCCAGTTTGGTTAATACGGAATTTTTAAGAACCTTTCTAGACATAGCAATTAGTGTCAAATCTTGAAGCCTATAAAGCCTCAATCTTAAAAGTGTTTGGTAGCTAAACGGCATGATCATGATGTCATGAAAATTTTGCTCTATGTAATAAATCGAAAACCAATGCAAATATTCCGATTCCTCGTCCCAAGCTAACGTTCTAATTTTCCCAGCTAATTTCCTAACATAACACCTCTTAACCCTATTCTTTCCGGGGGGGGATAAAGAGGATAAAGAGCCAAGACGTTCTGACTTTTCCTCTCTTTTAATTGGCAATTAAATAATAGGGTCTTCATTGTCATAATTCAAGTCACGTGACCAGGAGATGCCCATATTTTGAGAGTGGTAACAAAGAAAATCATACAAACAGTCATAAAAATATAAATTATATGACGTCATTCATATTGATGACGTCATATTTCCAACAAAAAAAGACAAAGCTTCAAAATTTTGATGTCAATCGATAGACAATCATATTTTCTTTACTTTTAAGCAGTTTAGTGACGTTTCATTCCTTAAAATCCGAACTAATTAGCACTTTTTATTTTTCCAGCAATGAAGCTTTATATGCGACATAGTCTTATTGTTTGGTTGCCTGGCAACAAACCACGTCACCAGTTAGCACAAGATTTTATAAGTAGACTTCCAATAGATTTAGTTACTATTGTACAAAGCTGCAATGACATACTAGTTATGGTTTCGGAAATAATTAGGGGGGCATTTTTTGCCCCACCTCAAGCAGTGGTTTGACCCAAATAGCCCAGGTAGAATAGGGTTAATTACATAAATAACTTTTAAGATCCATATGTCGAAACAACCCATTCAGCCCTTAAAACAATACCAGAATTGTTTGAGCGTAAGCGGAAGTATATATCACAAACTGAAGCACCTGTCTATGAACCACCGTACCATTGCTGGTGGTATGTGAATGTGGGCCCTTTTGAAAAATGCCCCACCACTTAAAAATCCTTTAAAATGCCCTGAAATTTGTTCATATGAAAGGTCAAGGAATATTACCCCGGCTGAGCGAGTTTCCCGGTGAAATGGGAAAACTCTCTCCATATGAACAGGCTTCGCATTGCTAGGTATTAAGAAATGTGTTATGAGCCATTTTACGATCCTAACCATATAATGACACTAGGCTTGCCGCACTGGCCCGTCGTTCATTTTCATTTTCCTTTTAAATTCTTTTTACACAAAAATCTCTTCAGTTATCTAAACTCAATAAAATGAAAAATAAATAATTATAGTTACATTAAATATTGTAGATACAGTTAAAGTTTAAAATCATGTACAGTAATGTATCTGCATGGCAGCTGCTGTTCCAGGGAGTCGTGTTTGGTTTTCCAAGGGATTGCAAGGCTTTAGGTAGCTCCTTCTCTCTGGCGCCACATTCAGGGTATTTTTAAAGGATTTCTGAGTGGTGGGGCATTTTTTCGAAAGGGCCCGCATTCACATACCATCAGAAACGGTACGGGGGGGGGGTTTATAGAAGGGTACTATTCTTCCGCTTATATACTTCTGCTTACGCTAAAAAAACTGGCAATATTATAACGGCTGAATGGGTTGTTTCACATATAGATCTTAAAATAGATTATGTAATTAAGAGGTGTAGTATTTCATATTTTTTTTTCATATTTAATTCTTTTAAGGAGGGTTACCCTTCAGCAGAAGCTGGTTTTCAAGGGGCCCTCCGATAAAAACATTTAATTACAATCTAAAAAAGAAAAAACATTTATAAAGCTGTCCATTAAATCAAACTATAAAACCCTATTTACAATGTTTAAAACCTATATACAATAATGTTCAAAATTTACAGTCAAAAGAAAAGAAATCCTCAACTCTAAATAGTTTTCTTAAAACTATACATGGAGGATGCCTGCTTAGACTCGGCTGAGAGGCTATTCCAGAGTATTGCACCTCTATAGGAAAAACATCTCTGACCATTTGTTGACCTTTTCATTGGTAACCTTAAGTCCGTTCCCGTATTGCGAAGGCTATAAGACGAGCATTGCGAATTTCGGGTGAAGAGGTCAGAAAGGTATTGTGGAGCCATCTTATTTAGGGACTTGAAGACCATTGTTTTGGATTTACCAGCTACAAGTTGGTCAATGGTCTTCCATCCCAGCCCTTCAATAAGTGGTCTGCTTGGGGCATCGTAGTTATTTGGGTCATTACCTAAGAGAAGTTAGAACCTTAACTTGGGACGAGGAATCGAAATATTTCCGTTGGTTTTCAATTTATTACATTCAGCAAGATTTTCATGACATCATGATCATGCCGTTTAGATACAAAACAATTTTAGGATTGAGGCTTTCGGCTTCAAGACTTGACACAATTGTGATGTCTCTAAAAAAGGGTTTTGAAAATTGCTTATTAACCAAAGCGAGTTACTTGAGTTACCACAAGCTAAGTTAACTCTCCGGGAATACCGGGTGTCCCAAAATGATGTATCGGCGTTTACCGAACCGTACAATCATGAATTATACACCGATTTGACTAAAACACCAAGCATTTTAAAGCAAAAGGCTAACTTAGATGTGGAATTTTTTTCCACTAAAGTCGAGCGTATCGCTCTAATATGGTATGGACAATTTACTAGAAACCTTTTTTTGAAAAATCTTGAGAAAAGCTCAAAAATTACAATCAAATTTCGTCTTGTTTTCAGCTTTGATAAGATTGCAGTTGCATAAATTATCTTCTTAGGAACTTAAATAAGCAACCTATGTGTATTTACATGCACCAGATACATATTTCTCACTAGCTTTGCTTCTTAAAGGATGAGTATGCCCACTTTGGTTTTTTGAAGATGAAACTTCGGAAAAACATTGTTAAAATTTGAAGTTTTCTTTTAATTATGTTCAAAAATAGTTCCGAAGCAAAATAATCCATAACTCTAGAATGGTATGACGGATTTTAGTGCAATGAATTTTTACATCTAAGTTAATCTGTCTGCTACAAACTGATTGTTATTCATTCAAATCGGTGCATCATTCATGATAGTACATTTTTGCAAACGCCGATACATCATTTGGGACACCCGGTGGTAGTCTTTTTTATATACGGTATATATAATGATATTTTCAACGAATGGATAAAATGCTGCAGCTGTTCAAACTTTTTACCGCATTTTGGGGCACATTTATCTTTGAAAGGGCCCCATAGTTGCCTAGACATTTAGGGGTAAATGTGGCATTTTGCTCGTCAGTGGTGGGGGAGGTCGTAGGGCCTGGTGGGGCAATTCCCCCACCACTTAGTATGTTAAAAAATTGCCTGGCCACATTCTCAGTCAACACGTACAGAAACTTGAGGGGAAGAATTTTCTTCAGTTTGTCTATTATTTGAGGTGATCTTACTTGAAATTTTTGCTGAAATTGTCTACTTAAATTAAGTACCAACATGCGCATTTTTGGCAACACTACCCTTCTGACGAAAATAATTCAATTTTTAGCAGTGGCTGATAAAATGCTGCTGGAGGACTGGAGTGTCATCACTTCTAGGCTTACTTTCTATTCCGATAAGCTTTCCTTGAGTGGAAGAAGCTCGCATATACTGCTCTCTGAGTTGTGAGCTCAGTTGGTATATCATCGCCTGAAGGCTGATCCTTTTCTTGAGAAGGCTTAAACAATGTGTGCATATAAACTGGGAAGTATTCTTTAGGATGAACGGCAAGTCTCGAAGAGCTTCAGACCCAGGGGGTACTCCCCAACTTTCAATACGGGGGGGGGTCCGTGCCAATATTTGGGGTCCAAAATATTAAATAAAATAAATATTTGGGGTCTGTGAACAACAACATAAACATAATTCAACATTTGAGGTCCATGAATCTGAAAAAAGGGAGACTCATAAAATTTGGAGCAATTCATTACAGTGACAGATTCAATCATTCGTATGCCCCGTACTTTAGTGTTCATCCGTTAATATATAATGCAATAAATAACCACAGTTGGGGTCTCCATGACCCAGAATAAAAAAAAATAACAACAATATTTGGGGTCTCCAAAGCATTAGACTCAATATTTAGGGGTCAGCAAAGAAATACTGGGATGGACCCCCCCGTAATGAAAATTTGGGAGTACCCCCCCTGGGGCTCCAGAAGCGTTGAATTTTCCTCTCCCATCCACAAGATTTCTATCGTTAGGCTTCTCCAAGCGTTTGAAACAAAAATTGTAAGTCCATTCTGGATTTTAATTACCTGCTGAACTACAATCAAATCCTTTTTCCATCAGAGAATTACAATGTAGAAGTAACAGTAAATTAACAACACTAGCCACTGAAACGATCGTTCCTTTGATGTTTGGGCGGCATGGTAAAGTAAATTGTATGGGCCTCTTTTTGATATTAGTAATTATGCGAATAATTAGTTGCATATATTAATTTTTCCTCAGATTCTCAAGAAAATTTTGAACACGGATTTGCGCTCCGTTGCACAGACCACTTTCCTTTCCTTTCAAGGGGTCTGGAACACAGGCTATATAAATTGCGGAACACAAATTCTTTGGAATTGTATCCAGTGAAATTGCAGTGGCTAAGCGGCTAAGCCATGAAATGTCGTGGCATAGCTTCTTTCAAAGCATAACTGGGTATAAATCTTGCTTTCATCTTTTGGTATTATCAGAATAGATTCTGACAATGAAGTACATACAGTTATTTTCTTGGTGTCCTAGATTATCTGCAGATTCATCATAGACAAAAATATTCAGTTATTTCTGTTTTGAATACCCCCGATATTTGCTTACAGTAAGCATTAATGTACCCAATCTAATGTTAGTATGTTATCTTGTAGTTGTAGTGAAGTCATGTTGTGAGAAATAAAAACTATTGTTTGGATTTTTTTGTATTTACACCTGGGTGTCTGTCTCAATATGATGTATTGGCCTTTGAAAAACTACCAACAATCGAAAATTCAGTCACTGACTGTTGAATTTTCCTTTCTGATTTGTTGCATGAATGATCATATTAAATTTAGGAAAATAGGTTACCCAATTAGCAGCTTCCAAAATGGAATTCTGAAGTTTTTGAAGCACACTATGAAATTGCACTGAATTTAAAGCAGATCTATCTTTTTGTCTCTTCAAATTCTGTAATATCATGTACCTATCAAAAGTTTCCAACTACTATCATTTCAAAGTCTTACACATACATAATTGGTTCAATTTTTATTATTGCTAAAAATAGTTTGGACTTTGATCTGTTTTGACACAACTAAAACGGAAACAATTTAAAGAGAAGTAGCAACACCAAATTTTGCAAATTTTTCAAATGCGGATGCATCATTTTGGGACACCCAGTACTTTCTGTATCAAATTATTAAGTCCTCGAGAAATAAAAAGCTCTGTTATGCACTACTTACCAGAGAAGCTCTATCAAAAGCAATTCATTGCCGAGGAACTATCTGCTTTGCAGGAACTAGGCAATTTGAAGAATGACATATTTGGTCAAAATCATTTTTTAAAAGATGCCCCTTTTAACAAACATGGATATCTTGAGATAGTGCAAA